>JAUJYT010001055.1:0-13362 GCA_033996565.1 Nanhermannia nana
GATTCCTCTAATATAATAAATCAAATTTGAATCAACTGTTGTTTATTCTATAATAAACATAACAATTGTCAGCTAAATATTAATCTCATAAAGATAAATATTTGGCACAAATAAAGTTAAAATAAAGTTTGATTAAAACGATTGAAATATTGTTAAGGTATCAGCGAATCATACATTTAATTTGACCATTCGATGAACTTTAAGAATTAAGATGAGAATTGGATTCAACACCAAAGGATGAACAGAATTGGACATAACTGATGAAAATAAACTTAAAGCTGCACTTTATTGAGGAAGCGTCGAAAACAAGTGTTTTAAAATCGATGCTTAGAAACGATGTTTTAAAACTTTTCGGAGAATGATTCACATCATAACGAAATCCAATAGAAATCCAATTGAAATCCAATTCAATTGTGCCAATTGTGTGATTTGTTTAATTTATTTTCAACGTATGTAAAGTGCATGCGTTTCTATTTTGTTGTATTTATTAATGTAAAGAACGAGTTATACCATTATTTAGTTATTTTACTTTTTCACAATTTATAAAATAATTATAACAGAAAACAATAAATGTTTGTTTCTGACAAATGTATTATAGTGTCTCACATTTCTCAAAAGTCAAAATAATTATACTTAATATAGATATACTGTATATATTGAAGTTTAATTGTTTTAAATAATTGTTTAACTCAATATATTTGGTCATTGAAGATATTAATAAAATACTAACTTAGACCTACCTTTTTATGTCTTATGTTTAAAGTAAAGGTCAAATCAATTTAATAACTAAATCACAACATGAGCTTTCAGTGTCAAACATTCATTTATCACTTGATGGTCAGTTACCTGATGTGGAACTTCCCATCACTCGTATTCCTTGTTGTTGTAATAATTGGGCGATCGCTGCTTTCACGCCTACATTATTAGTATTAAGCCTCGATTTATTAGAGTTATCCTGTGATAAGTCCTGAATGTCTGAATTGGAATTACTATTTGTTGTCTGCAGTCTTGTCTGCAATGGATTTGACTGTGCAGTTGTGGCCAAAGTTGACGACAAATTTTCTAATATGCGAACTGTTTCAGGATTTTCTACGTTCTAAATAAATGATTGTTAGTATAAAATTAATTTATTTATATATTAAAAATATTTGATTAATCAATTAATTCTAAATGAGCCAAACCTTAACATTTAAAAGAGAAGCTAATTGTTGAACAGATAATTGCTGAGAACTAGTATTAGAGCTTCTGCTGTGCTTTTGTATGGCGGCGTGTAGTCTCTCCACTTCGTCTGTAATAAGTAACACATTTTTCAGAAAAATGTTTATAAAATTATTTATTTTGCATCAAATTTCGCTATATTTTACATCAAATAAAAACTGCTTTTTATGTATTGAAAATATTGAAAAACAAATGACAGCCCAGGCTTTCAGATAACATGTGGGACGAATTTATTTACCATTTTGAGGCTGTTGTTGTTGTAATTTACGTCTCCTTTGTTTAGACCACATTTCATGACAGTCTTGGTCTTGAGGAAGTCTAGAGTTTGAGTTAATAACAAATTATATAACATTAGTATAGATTAACAAAAAAGTAGTGAAGTAGACATACATTGGAGGCGACATATTACTAATATTGATCAGCCAATCACAGTTTAATGCCTGTTCAGCCGTAATTCTCTTTATCGGATCCAAACAAAGCATAGCGTCGAGTAATTCCAACGCAGGCTTTGGCATACTATCAAAGGTTTAGTAAAATAGTATCACATCATTAAATAAGAAACAAATAAATCAAAAAATGCATACTAAGCAAACTTTTCTTTGAGACATCTTTGAAAATTCACTTTAGGTCTAAAGGTTGCCCAATGCGGCAGATTTATCACCTGTTCAAATATGATCAACCATTAGAATAATAATTCAAATCAAATATTTATATAATTTAATAGTATAAGAAGCAAACCGTTGGCCAATTAGCAGGACATGGAGTACCACAATATTTAGAAATGGCTTCCAATTGCATCGGTTCTGAATTTGCCTGAAATATAGGCTTTCCCTTAAAAAGTTCCCCTAAAATACAACTGAAAGAAGAGCAAATTAATTAACAATAAATAAGATATATTTATATTAATATTCAATTACCCGCAACTCCAAACGTCAATGGCAGGTCCATAACGTTCTTCTCCTAATAATAACTCTGGAGGTCTATACCAGAGTGTTATAACTTTATTAGTATAGGGTCTCATCTTATCTTCAGCGCTAAAAAGTCGGGCCAAACCAAAGTCTGCGAGTTTTATTTGACCCCTTGTTTAAAACAAAATTAAAAAATTGGTAATTTTTTTTAAATAAAAAGACTTTAAAAAAAATTTACTTGTTATTCATTAAAATATTAGAACATTTGATATCTCGATGAAGAAAATTATTTTTATGACAATAGCTCAGACCATCTAAGAGTTGACGCATTGTATGTGCAATATTAGGCTCATTGAACTCAACTAAACCACTTTCTAGTAAACCCATTAAGTCGTGGTCCATATATTCAAAAACTAAATAAAAGGCACCTAAAAAACGGATAAGACATAAGACATAAGAAAAACAAAATCCATTTTTATATTGAAAACAAAACGAATACCTTTGTCACGTCTGAAATCGAGTGCGTCCTGTTTATCAGTTACTATTTCTTTAAGATTGACTATATTTGAATGGTTGAGTTGACGCAAGATTTTAATTTCTCGCACCTATTAATAGGTTATTTTATGTTAAGTTTAACATAACATTAAATAAAAACTCGAAACAATTCAAATCTTACAGCAGTAATAGGAAAGCCTTCCTTTTCATTTTCTAAGCGCACTTTCTTTAGAGCAACGATACTGTAAACAAAATATATTTTAGTTTAATATTATTTATAAAATATTGATTTAATGATTGAAAACAAAATTATTTTTACCAATTTTCTGCATCTCGTGCTTTATAGACCTGTCCATAAGTTCCTTCTCCTATTTGACAAATAATATCGAAGACTTCTACACAACGCGGCTCTGCTTGTTGTTGAGGTAATAAGTTTTTGCTTAAAATTCTCGGTCGTTTACAAGTAGTTGGCCTTTGAGGCTGTGGTTCTTCGTCAACGTCTTCGATCTCAGCCGGAGATGCCAACGGCAGTGGTAAAGAGGAAAGTCTTGTTCCAGGAATTGTGAGTCCACGAATCGGCTTAGTTTGCGCCGAAGGGATTATAGGCAAAGGTAATTGTGGTAAAGTTGTTGACTTCATTGCTACAAATCCATTATGTTGCGGATGAGTTATTCCTTCAGTTTCTACAATTTGATTAGGATTTGGCAAATAAGGCTTTGTCGGAAGGGATGGAAGCGATGTCGGAGTACTTGTAGAAGATGTCGGACCATCTAATTGTTGGCCTCCATTTTGTGGCGATTTTTTCTTAAACTTTCGCTGTTTCATGAGCTCAGCCGCAAAACTAGTTGACAAATATTTATTATTATCTAATAAAACAGTGGAGGGATTGGAACTCCTATTACGAGAAGAGTCTTCTCGAGGAGATCGAGGACTTCTCATTCGTTTGGATGCAGGAGAACGAGAGCGCGATCGGAAATGCCTTTGTGGTGGTGTTCGATCTCTATCTCTGGAACGGGTGCGAACCGGCGATCGCGGAGATCGTGAAAACCTAGACCTTTGTACAGGAGATCGAGTACGAGATCGCTCTCGGGATATATATTTTGATCTCGAATTGAGTGGCGATAATCTTTCTCGAGATCGCGCCCGATGTGGAGACCTTTCCCGTGATCTGCGATGACGTCTCTGTTTTGGAGATTTTGAAGTCATTGCATAATGCGTTGGCATTTGAGGTGAACGACTACGAGATCTTCTGCGCTGCGAAGGAGTCCATGATCTCTGTTGAGGAGAATTAGATCTTTTCCGATGATGTGCGGACACATTCGGTGATTTCGAACGAGACCTTCTCGGCCTATAATCTGCATAAGTTTCTCGACGTAAGGGTTCTACTAATGGAGAACGAGATCGCGTTCGAGTTCGTGGATAAAAGTGTTGTAACGGAGTCTTCGATCGCGATCTTTTGCGTTTAGCGCGACTTCTTTTACTACTGGACTCATCACCGCTTTGTAATAAAGGTCTTCTATCTCTTTGTGCGGGAGATTTCTGTTCAGAGCCATGTTTTCTCGGTTGATGAGGAGATTTGTCTCTTTGCTTATAAAGGTCTCGCCGTTCAGGCGTTTGATCGTATTTTGATGGCTGTGAAGGCGAACGAACTCTATTTCTATGCGAAGGGTTTGCATCGCTTTTATCACTAACAGGGAGTCGTTTGCCTTCTTTCGATTGCGGAGATTTCAAAACTACTTTTTCCTTTTCTTTAATTTCATGCGAACTCTTTTTCTGTTCTACATCTCTAATAAGTTGTGTATCAATACTTTTGATATCTCTTACAGTTGGACTAATGACTGATATTATTTTTGGTTCTTCCGATTCATTTAACTTTTCTTGAGGTTCTGGTGATTCCGGACCCGTTTGAATATGAGAGTTATTTTCAAATTCGTGCTCAGTTTCGGGCGAAATGGGCTCTGCGTCCAGAAAAGCGGGCGAACCTATGTTTTCAGTATTGCCTTTTGAATCACCTGAACATAAAATCAATTCAATTAATCAATTAATTGTAAAAATTATCTTATAATTACATTCAGCTATTTCTTCAATCAATTCATTGTCTAAATCTTTTGCATTGTCTGAGTTCTCGTCTTCTTTTCTTCTCAAACGTTTTCGTTTTTTCTTCTTTCCCTTTCTATGTTCGCGAACATACTTTTCTCGATGACGTGACAGCTCTTTATTGTGTTGCGAATGCCTCTGACGTCTGTATCCATGCCTTCGCTTAATTTGTTTGAGTTCATTGTTTTCTTCATCTAAGTCTTCATTTTCATTCTCGTCTTGACGTTGACTTCTGTGTGCTATAAAATGAAAAACCCATTCAAACAATTTGTAAAATTAAATATAATTAAATTAAATTAAAATATAATAACCGCTGGAACGCGAAGACTCGACACTATTGTCTGCGTCTACTGAGGAATTTGGTGACACTTCTCCTGAGGGGTCATTTTCAAGATCATTATCTTCATTGACATTATCAGCGACTTCTCCCTCTTCCTCTTGAACCTCTCCCTCTTCTACTTCAGCCTTTAGTCAAATAAATAAAAAAATGCATAAATATTTGATTGAAAACTAAATACTAAATAAACAAATGAGTCAATACATGAGTAATGCCGTCGTCCATAATGTCGTCGTTTTCACTGACGTCGTCGTACTGTACGAGTGGTTTAGAGCTCATTATCTGCGGCTTGGGCTCGAAGTCGTACTGATCGTCAAAATGATAGCTCCGATGCCTTCGATGTCGTGAAGAGTGCTCTGCTTGTGATGAAGTGTGAGCTTTATGTCTATGTCTTCGATGTTTGCGTTCTTTATGGTGTTTATGGCTGTGATGTCTTCGATGGTGTTGTTGTCTCACACTTTCACGCGAATACTCGTCCGGTCTGTCGGTCTCATCGTTTTGACTGACTCTCAAGTCTTCATCACTTGAAGAAAGCGGTGAATGCATTGTTGGACCCATTGTTCAGTTCTTCACCAGTTATAGCATTTAATTATATTTATAATTATTATATTTTTATAATTTATTAATATAAAAGTCGATTAAATGAAATATTTATGTATTTATGTATTTAATGCGTCAAAAGCGTCAAAACGTCTGAAGCTTTCAATCATTTTATAATCAATTAAATAGTTATTTATAAATATTTAACTTTTTTTTAATTAACTTTTTTATCCCTTATTTTCATGTTTTCATTAATAATTAATTAGTTTAATTCAATTGAAACACAATTCAATTCACATGAATTCTACGATTATTTTAATAGAAAACAAATTAAAGTAAAGAATGAAAACCTATTGAATCCTATTTTTGCTCACAATATGGTTTTCATGGCTTTCATGCAAACGAATGGACGCATGCGTTCATGCATTCAATGCCTCTTTTCATGAATTGCAGTCTTGCACTCATCTATTCTTTACAGTATTGTAAATTAGAGATATGCTATTTTGGACAATTTTTCGACCGCCCAATATTTTTAGACTTCAAGCCCGACCCGCCCGGAAACCCGAAAAGCCCGTTAAGCCCGGTATCATATTAAAAACAAAATGATTTGAACAAAATTAGTTATTTATTCAAATTTACAGTGAATTAATTATTTTTATCAACTTTAAGTAGTTTTCATGGTTCACATCCTGTTTTCTGATTAATGTGGTTAATAAAATATAATTAATAGATCAGTGGTTAAGCAATGGCTCTTAAATGAGTAAAAAGTTCTTACAATTCACTAAGTGGTAGTGGGTACCGTGGGTTCAAATGTAACCTTATACCAATAAAAGGTTTCAAAGACTACCATATACTAAAGATGCCCGGGTTTAGTTAGTTAGCCCTAGATTAGTTAGAGATACTTCAGTGTCTCACAGGCAATGTGATTCACGCAATCCTATTCTGGCGTTAACTGCTTTAATATCCTTGAGGCAGAAAAACGTTCTTATAAATGAATGATACATGTTACCTGATGAGGTTTTTACCTACTTGTAGTAATAAACTTAATTTTGGGCTTTTTCTATATGCAAATATTTTTATTAATATTATATTTTTAAAATATCGGGTCACGTCATTATGGTTATCTATCGGGCTTACCCGACCCGCCTAAACCAGGTGATTTTTCAAAGCCCGCCCGCCCGGTAATCCCGTGGCCCGATTAAAATCATTTCATATTTGTTCTGATGAATGACTTGTAAAACAAAATTGATTTTTGAGTCTAAATTCATATTCAGAGGAAATGTTTGATACTTTCTCATGAATTACTTTAAAGCGTCAAAAGCTTTATCTTTTGATAATTTTTTCCAAAAGTAAACCCTTTAAAAAATATTAATTGATTACCAACTGGTGCGAGCTTTGGATGAAAGTTTATAATAATTATTGTCTGTGAGAAAATTAGTGTCAATAGTATTAATTAATGGCATTAATGAGTACAATACTGTACTTTACTGTACATTGAATACAGTCTTAATAGAGTCTGAACAGAGTTTCAATAGTGATAGTTATGTAAACTTTTTATTTAAATGTTAGTCAAAGTGTATATCATATTATATTAAACATTATTTTATATTATATACTGTTTTACTTACAAAACATTCAAATTTTATGTCATTAGACAATAATAGACTATAATTAATAAAAAGTTTTAATATTTAAACCATTTATGATATGATAACAAGTTTTTTGTCAATCAATATAAGAGACAAACAATTGAAATATGAATTGATTTGTTTGAAAACCGCAAATAATGAACATTTTCTATAAACCTTAAGTAAGACATCAATAAATATCATTTCTATTGATTACTATATTATGAAACTAAAGACAATGCGAGTTATTCTAAAAAATAGAACAGAAACAAAATATGAGTTATTTGTGCCTAAAAATAGAGACCAATGTATAATAGATTTGCTATAAGGCAGTCCTCTCGTCATAGACAACCACCGCTTCATTATCCACAAGAGTATCGGTGTCTTTATGAGAGATCATCGGTTTATTGGTAGGATTAGTTCCGCTCCGATTCATTGCGATGGCGGCCGCGCTGTCGTTACGCATTCGGTTCTTTCGTTTCTTACTATAGTTAACCTGTAATTCAACACAAACAGGTCTTAAGTCTCAACACTTTCTTTATATTTAAGGCACTGCTTCACAAATTCATCAAAAGTCACCCAATGCTCGTGTTTTCAAGTTATTAAATCATTTAATAGTATTTTGTTTTTCATTAATTTTATATTTAACCCAAAATTGGGATTTTAATGATTATAAAATTGCATTTTTTTAGAAATATAGTTCAAACTTATCTTTGAAATTAACTTTTATACATATTTCTATGTTAACATAATCGACACATTTAATAGTTGAACATAACTTTTTATCATCATATCAGTGCTCATAAATCTTTTTCAATGCTCTTTCAGCAATATTAACAAAAAAAAGACAACTATTTTATTCAAAATTGTTTTATTATATGTAAATATAGTAATTTGTGGACCAAAGTTGTATTATTTGCAATAAATTTATAGTTTTAGCATAGATTCCTCACAACGGACAGATCCTAATGGTCTGGCAATCACTTATTTCAAAATCTATTAGTAATCCGTAAAATTGCAAAAATATCACAAAGTGATCCTCTAATCAAGTTTGGGAACCTTTGCTTTAAAGAATTGTATTGTGCATACAGAATACAGGTATGTTCTGCTGCATATTCAGTATTACATATTTATATTAGACTTTTTTAAGGTGGCTCTAAGTTAGAACATTTGAGTTAACTTTAACTAAAATAAAAGAATTTTATGATCTAAAAAATCTATAATTTCAACTAAAATAAGACGAATATAATAATAATAATTTATTCTAATAATAATTGCTTTGAGCCAAACAAAATATTCTCATTCAAAAAAACGTTTTACGGGTTAATATCAGAATGTAATACATATGGGGAACAAAGGGCGCCTCTTTTTAATTTTTTTTTTAACAAACAGTTTTTACACTTTTATAGTGTGTAATCATTTTATTATAACTTTTAAAACTAAAATAAAACTTATTTAACTAAAAGCGTTCCAGTTGTCCAAACTTACTATTAACTAACATTAATATTTTTGTATAAATAACTTAAATTATACGGTAAATTAAGTTAATATTTTTGAAAGAACATATTTTTAACTTAGTTAAAAATGGGAAATGCATTATAAGAAACAATTTGGAATCATTGAAATTTTCCACAATTATGATCAATAATTAATTGTAAGCAACAAATAGTATATCATAAATACCTTAGCAGTGTGTTCTCCCGAGTCATCCCCACTATTAGCAGTTCTTCTTTTACTGGTTTGAGCCCATGGCAGACTTCGTGACTTAAGCGAAGTAATATCTGAGCTTATATTATGATTGGGTGCGTACATAAAGCTTCTGTGATGATTGATCTCATTTATGTCTTCCTTTACATTCAACTCCAAAGCAATAGAGTGTTCCTGATTTTGGTTTATGTTTTCGTCAACATTCTTAATGACATAAGAGTCAGCGCACGCAAACATATTACTATATGGTCTGTTAGTCTGACTCAGACCTTGTGATTTGATTACCGGAATTCGAGTATTATTCTGTTAGAAATTATATGTTTTGAGATTACATTTGCATTACATAAAAAGATTGCATTGAGTAATACCAGTGGTGCGAAATTTTCTCTGGTTAGTGGTGCAGATATTGATCTTTTCATATTTTGATCAGAATTTTCACTGACAACACTTTTTTCTTCTACAATAATAGCAGACTCAGGATTGATATACAAACTTGAGCCATGACTCGAAACACTGTTCCTTTCGCTGTCATTATCCAAACCTATTATCATAGAGAAAATGCTTTACCTCAGCAAAAAGTTTGGTTTGGGTCTTAAATAAAAACTTACTATAACTGCTTTTCTCTCTCTGCAAAGCAAATTGACAGCAATGCCATATGAGAGCCGCGGCTAAAAATATTATGATTAAACCAATGGCACCTTTAAAAGCAATTCAATTAATAATCTAATAATCATTTAATAATTTGAACCATAAAATAGCAGACCTGCAGCCGCACCGATGAGTATAGGAATGTCATGACTAGAGAGACCCCAATATCTGTTATCGTCGAAGTAACTATTTATGATCGGAGGCAGAATAGGTTCACTTCTATTATCATTTGATATGTGTGAATAGTTGATAGCCTTTACCAAATCTGCATCATTCGAAGCATCGCTTTTAGCCATAGTTTTCCATCAGAGATATGTTTTTAAGTCACTGACAATTCCATATTTGTTCTGTTGTCAATACAATCGTTATCCTAATAGAACAGGGCGTATGACATCATACTTAACTGAGTGCGCTATACATAGCCTGTGTGTTGTTTTGCTCATTACCTTTCTCTGTGAAATAGGTTAACATTCATTCGAACTGTTGTGAGATATGCTTTGATTCATAGCAACATAACTTTTATTAGTTGCTAAGACTGATCGATTTTAACTAAGGTATAGGCTATACTGCTATACCGTATAGCATGAAAAAAGGTTAAAACCCAAACTGTTTCTCCGCTAAGAATGAGATTATTTAATATCGAGGCAAATATTATTGATTGACATCTATTTTGAGTAGATTTCAAAATTAATGATAAGCCCAACATTTGAAATAAAGATCGACTTTTTTAATGAAAACTTTTGAGTTTTATTTGTCGAACGATTCCATTAGCAATCCCTACAAAAAGGGATTTTGACCAATAAATAAATTTTTTCTAAACTAATAGAAAAAATGATTACTAAAAATAGTATGGATTACTGTACTGTAAGCTTATGTAAAGCATAGAGAGAATTGTGTCAAATGAGTTTTGACTATACTTTGATTACAACATCAATTTTTATCACAAATATGTGCACAAATATTCAATTAACCGGCAATGGCTTAGAACATCGAAATGCAAGAACTAATGTATAACACATTTAATTTGTGTATAGCATATAATTCTCAAGAGAATATTTCTAAGCATATTGTTTTGAAATAATTATTTTATAATATAAATAATAAAAAGCTAATTATATATTGTGTGGCACTCATTATTTGATGATATTTGAGAGAAAAACATGATTATAATTACTGTAATAATCCTTAACAACCACAATGAATAAAAGCTAAAAATATAGACTCTTTTATGGTAAATGAAGCACCGCTTAAATCGAAAGTTTCAAATGAATTTCAAAACAGATGTAAAAGAAAAAATATATATAAACTACAATTTGATAAAATTCTTAGATTCCTAAGAAAATTGTTAGGTTCCTAAGAAAATTGCAAAATTAAGCAAATTCATAGTCATGGACAAGGCCCAGAAGCGGAAAATAATACCTTTGTTTACATAATTGCAGCAAAAGTTTACAATTAACAATAGATGATTACCAAATTCAAAAATTCATAATAAATTCAATAATAATAATAATAATTAATAATAATAAACTAGAAAAAAAACTCTGATCAGCAATTATTATACATTGTACAGTCTATATAAGAAGTTGGCACAAATCCTTCCTCATCATGATTAGTACGACGAACTCGAGTCCATCCGTCCCCTTGATCTATCTCTACCACTTCGAACTCCTCTCCTTCCATCATAGGAATTGAACCTTCACTTTGAGCTTTAAATTAATTGTCAAACAGATCAGTAATTTTAAAGAAAAATTTTTGACTAATAGTAATCAATATTATTTAGACAAACAATTAGTTTGTATGCAAAGAAATAGTTAATAAAATATTTATGAAAATCATTTGCGCATTACCTTCAAAAGCATAGACTGCTTTTGCGGTTCCTAATGCTGGAAGAGGATCATCAAAATCTGCGTCCGCGTCAGCGAATTCAGCGTCAGGTATACTCAAGTGACTTGTGCTGATACCACTTTCAGGGCTATTAGATCTGACATTTAATTAAAACATTCGTTTATAATACTATTAAAATCTATTTTATCAAAAACATACTCATTTGTCTCTTGATTTGTATCATTTTGATTATGGTTATGATTATTATGATTATGATTATTAGTGACTGTTTGTGATGCATTTGAAGACCGATGATTACTATTATTATTGTTATTATTATTGGTAACACTTGATTCTGATGCGCTTCGTGATAGAGAATCTTCTGAAACACTGTTACGATGAGATTTTTTCTGTGCGGACGGCGTGAATGGCTTTCCATCGACTTCTGTCAAATAGCTTTGAAACTTTCTCAGCTCTGTCTGTAATTTCTCCATTTTCTGTCCATTTTCAGACAACTGTCCTTCAACGCTCATCGGGTCACCCAATGCTGGATTTTGTTCATATGCCTGTTTCATCTTCATTAAGCCGTCCCTAAGTGTTCATTACAATTCAAAATTATTGTTAACTTTTATAGACATAGTTTTCTAAAATAGTTATTTTTGTTTATTTATGGAAACTTTCAATCTATTGGGTTCTCGGTTTCTCGGGCCGCAAAAAATGACTATAAAAACACTTAAAAATTCTGTGACTTCCTATTTCTTTGAGCCAAACATCACAAATTCGTCTCCAATCGAAATTCTTTTATATAAAATGCTTTCAGGCATACATTGCACTGACAAATAATTTTTTGGACAAATTCTCGGAAAAAATTCGCGATTAAAAAAAACTCATCGGTTTTCTGAGACATTTTCTTTGCAAAATTCATTTTTCGCGCCAAATTTTTTTTTACATTAACTTTGGTGAAAAAATTATACAAGTTTTTTATCAAAAATATTATGCAGACGTGTAAACTCGTCGGTTTACTGAAACTATTTTCAGCAAAGCATTTTGGAGCCAAATTGTTTAACCAAATATCTTGTTTTAAAAAAATAGGAAAGTTTGCCCAACACGTAAGACGTGTTTCTCGTTTTGTTCAAATTTTTGGTTCAAATTTCCATAAAAAATTTCAAAAAATTCATCGTCTTTCAATTTTTTATATGTTCAGTCTCTTTAGTGACTATAATTAGTCTAAGTTTATCTTATTTTCATTGAAAAAGTCGTTAAAAGGATGTCCGCCCGCCCATACAAAATTTCCTAAACTACCGATTTTATTGAAATTTTTTATTGAAATGTTGATTAAAAATAAGTATAAGTTTCATTCATGAGAACTCTGGTAGACCACGGGATGGACGGGGGTGAATTTTTTAATATATAATTTAAAATTGAATAACAAAAAAACAGTTAGAGATAATTTTAAATTTTTTTCACTAAAATATTTCGTTTTAATTGTGTTTTAAGAAAAAATTTCCTTTTCAAAAATTACGTCAAAAAACATTTTTCAAAATTTATTTTTGCAATGGCACCCATAAATTAGATTGTTGAAAAAAATATACGTGAAAGTACATAAAAATATGCATTAATTGTGAAAAAATTATTGATCTAATCGATGGGCACCATATCCAAAAAATTATTTTGTAATTACGAGCTTATTATATAATTACATTGTGTTTCCAATTTTATAAGTCCAGTAATGGAAATTGTATAGAAAAGCATAGTTACAAAGTTTTAAACTTTGTAACATACATAATTTTATCTGAATCTATCCACTAGTGACTAAATCTTTAAATAATCTTTTTTGAAGGGTTATCTTTGGCAATCTCTCAGAATTTCAAGTGGGAGAAAAAACTCTTTCAAAGACAATTTTTTTGTAGTTCATTTTTCGCGCCAAAATTTATTTTAAAAATATTTTGGCCAACATTTT
>JAUJYT010001056.1:0-13358 GCA_033996565.1 Nanhermannia nana
CATTATATCAGATGTATATATACGGGTAGATTCACATTAAATCTAACCTCAAAATCATTTGATTTGGATTTGCATTCAGACATACTGTATTTCACAGTTACTGATAATAATTAATGATAATAATTACTGGTAATAAATAGCTTTTTAAATATAAGCAAATGTTTGAATGGTTTGAATGATCATAAAAGATAAAAACATGAGAACTGAAAGTTTGCCTTAATTACTATCGATTGAAACCTTTAGATTATAGTACAAAAGAATAGAATACTTTGATCAGAAATGAGCTCAAAATAAGTAAAAACTAGAAATAGATGTTAAACTAGAAATGAAGTAATAATAGAAAATGCAGCACAAGTCACAACTGTCAGAGAAGAGTGCAGTACAAACCTATTTCGTTTGGCAGTGCTTCTAATTTATTTTCTTCTAAGTCTAAAATTCTCAATTTTCTTAGATTTCCAATAGTAGGCGGTAATCGTCTTAAATTATTGTTACTTAAAATGAGAACTTCTAGATTTTCTAAGTGTTGAATATCTTCAGGAATTTTAGTTAATTGATTTGTTCCCAAATTGAGTTCTACCATATTAGTCCAGGTGCCGATGTCTAGAGGTAAGGAAGTCAGCTGATTGTCTTTCATATTCAGTTTAGTCAAGTTTCTCGCTCTTGAGAATATTCCAAAAGGAATTTTATTGATTTTGTTGTGTTCCATATTAATTGACTGAAATCAAAGTCAATTTAAATTAATTGAATTGAATGCAAATGCAATTGGATTTCTTACATATACGTTACAGAACTGTGACGGACCGCCGACTGGATATGATGTGAATTGATTACGAGACAGAGTCAGAGTTGTCAAATTGGACAGACTAGACAGCAGACCCTCAGGTAATTGAGAGAGAGAATTGTTTTCCACATTAAACTCCGTCAAATTGATGCAATTGCTTAATGACTTCGGTACTGACATCAATCTGTTGTACCTATAATTTAAATACTTAAGTAATAAAACTCTTTTTGTTTGTTTGTATGTTTAAAATAGAATTGAACACTAATGAAACATAATTTACATAACATATAAATTAAGTGTTACTTTAAGTCTTAGTAATTATTCTTTTTAATAAATAAATAAAATTTTATTTTTTGTATTTAAAAAAATAAGACAAATTAAAAGAGAGCAATGCGTGAAGATTTGTTGGGTCATAAAAATGAAATATGGATTCAACCGATTATAATATAACGTAAGTCTCACTTAATTTATTCAAAACATTTTATTTTTAAACTAATGTAAAACAATCTTTTCAATCAAAAAAGTTTAAATAATAAGAATATTTGTTATCTCACGAGAAATGTCTTAACGCTTAAACTCTTAAGAGCATTAAACAAAACATGAGCAGTGCTTTCAACTTAAAAAATAGTTTAACTCGACTGAAGATTAAAATCTAAAGTTTATCAAAAAAAATTGTACGAAATCATAAAAATTCTAACATTTAATTTCAAATGAATGCTTAAACTATAATAAACTTAAGAAGTATTGAGTGAATGCACGTCTTGTCCTATTTAAAAGACGATTACACAGTAAAACAATAAAATTAATATATTATAATACTGTAGAGCAAAGTAATATTATATTGCAATGGCTTTTAATTGGCAGCAAAGCCAACAAAATGTCTTTTGTTCAAAATTAGCAATTAAGTAATTTGTTGACATAGTTGAAAGCAAGCAAAACAAACCTCAATCCAAATCTGGTCAAATTAGTCAAATTTCCTATAGTTTCGGGAATATCTACCAGTTCATTGTGCTGAACATCTAAAGTCGTTAATTGAATACAATTTCCTATTTCTTTGGTTTCAAAGTCGAATAAATCAAAATTAATAAACACATCAATTAAATTGAATTAAATATTTAATGACAACTGAATGCTAACCATTAGGCAGATGTTCGAGATGGTTATTGGATGCGTCCAGAGTCACCAGCTGTATGAGTCGGCCCACACCGCCGGGCAATTCTCGTATTTTATTTTCTCTAAGACTAAGCATTGTTAGGTTCTATACAAATGATATCAAAATCTATTAATTAAACATTAATTACAAACAATTGAGAAAAACAATTAAATGCTTTTACTGTTAGATAAGAAATATTTTCTCCGACTATTTTAATTCTATTAAAGCGTAGGTGAAGTGTTGTGAGTGAAGTGAGTTTATAGACCACATCAGGAATCTGTTCAATAAATAAAACTTTAATCATAAGTATTGAAAATAGTACAGAAATGAAGACCTCATTGAGTTTGTTGTGTCTCAGGTCAAGCACTTGGAGTAGTTTGAGGTTTGCTAAAGAGTCGGGCAAACTGGTCAACGAGTTCTCATTGACGGCAAGCATTTTGAGATTTACAAGACTTCCAATTTCTTGTGGTAAAGTCACTAATTTGTTTTGATACAGATAGAACTCAACCAAATGAGTCAGCTCTTTGACAGAAGCGGGAAGTGTAGTGAGACTGCATTTGGTCAGATCCAGTCGTGTTGAGCCCTCGTCTTTACATCTCTGGAACTCTTTGTCCACATCGAGATCGGCCTGAAGTGAATGCTTTTTACGAGTGGCCGGTTTGGCTTTGGTCTGTCCCGGATGATGAATCATCACCTGCTTTGGACGAACCTCTCCTCCAACCGCTACCGACAGCTTCTTCTCCTAAATCAATACACTTTTTAGTTGGATTATAATTATCAACACATTTGTCAACTCTTTTCAGTTAAAGACTGTTTATGTTTGAGAGCAATGACCAGACCTTTCCGCACAATGTGTGAAAACATCGGTTAATTAGTGAATCCATTAAAGCGTTAAAACTTTAATTTATCTTAATTTCAATTAATTTTAATTACAATTCAAATCTGATTATAAATACTGCGTTTAAGTTATGAAATGTGATACTATTTAACTGTTTTATTATTTGCCTCAACTTAACGATTCTTTTACTAATAATATAAATGAACTTTTGTGTCATTTTTAGTTCAGATTTTAATTGTCTATTAATTCTCACTTCAATGCCATTCAATTTCATATAAATTCGTTTTTTAATAATTGAGTGAATCATAGGTTTAAGACTAAGTGAAAGACTTGTACTTTTTTAATAGATGTGAATGTGATTTACACGTGATTTCATGTCTGAACCTTATGTTCATTAAAAAAAACATTTGATTTTAAATAAAGTCAAAGTCAACTCATGAAAGGTAACCAATAGTTAATTAACTTATAATAGCGTTCAATAATAGTATTGTAAAGTTTGGCATAACTTTAAAGTCAAGTCAAATCATTGATTGACTCATCAGTTAGTTCTGTATAATTAAAACGTTAATTACATTCAAATAAACCTTTCGTTCAATTAAAGCGTTTTCAGCATTTGGTTAATCATGAGTTCAACTGATTTTGAGATTCATTAAAATGTTGTGCTTTAGTAAGTCGTGAGTCAAGTCATTCAGCGTTTTAATAATCAATTTATAATTGAATCGATTGTTTAATTTTCAATTCAATAAATTAATTGAACTTTTGGCTCAAATTTAATGAAAGTTTGATTTAATTTTGTAATTAAGACCTATTGAGTGAAAACAAATATGATATATAGTCTTCTGGTGTCCAATAATGGAAGTGTAGGACCTCTGGTCTGGTCCTGAGGTCTGAGCCATGGCATTGATTCTCCGGAAGGATTAAAAAAGATATAATTAAAAAAGTGATTGAATTATTGGAAAGTAGTGTCTGGTCTGGTGTTGAGATTCACTAAACGATTGATTTGAACACTTTTTAAACAAGTTTGAGCTCTAAATGAGTTTAAAGCAAAACAAGACATAAATCTTGAATTGAATGCAAAACCAATTAATAGTAAGACTGAAACCAAGAATGTGTTGATTGAATGCAAACCTTAGGTACGTCTTTGCTGGTGGAGGCCAAGGGCTGATCGAATGGGCTCTGAGGGGGGCCATGAGGGGGACCGCTCTCCTCATGACCACTGCCACCACCACTCGCACCGCCGGCCACTGCCATCACAAAAGGTGTTGCTTCAGATTCTGGTGAACTCGGACTTATGCTCGGACTCAGTACGGGTTGGCTCTGACTCTGGTCAGTAGTTCTCGAGTGCATAGCTTTTGGAATTCACTTAAAAAAAATAATTTTTATAAAAATTGTTATTAATTCTTTAATTTTTACATTGTTTACTATTAGAGTACTAAATGTTACCAATTATTACGTCTAACCCTATGTGCGAGAGAGAGCTCACTAATGGGTCTCTAATAGAAAAACTCAGGGCAGGGCTCACGAAACGGCTACTCATGTGTTACGTTATTTTTGGGATTCAGTATTTCACTCAAACGAAAGCATTCACTATCAGTACAACTGTAGTATAGATGGCATAGCATTGCATACATTTAATCGCATTTAATAGACCAGACTTTTAACTGACTTAACAATTCACTAATTTTTTTAATGAGTAAAAAATTTTAATTTTGGGTTATTTTTCTCTTATTTTTTCGAATTGGTTCACAACTCATAAAACTTCCCGAAAATATGGTTAACCGGTTATTTGAGTCCATGATCGCTATCTTTTCTATTGCCGGGACTTTAGGCCACCGAAGAGTGTCTGACGATTGAGTTCTTACTCTATTTAAGATCGCTTTTCATGTTTGCCTTCAATCGAAAGCATTTTGTTTGACATTTAATAGAAATTGCTTTAGAAATATATATAACTATAACTTAAGCCCATAATCGAGTTGTATCTGTACTTTTAGGCAAACTTTTAGACCCAACTCACACAAAAGCTGTTTAAGGCACAGGTTTGTGGCACATAAATGAATATTTGACACCATATTAATGTGTATTCTGTATTAAAATTATTTTGAGTCAAATTTTGCAGAAACACAACTCTCTTATTGATTACTTTTAATGATATTTTTGCGAATTCGATGGCATTCGGGTTTAGGTATATATTTGTAAGAATTGAAACAGACTTTTCATCTTAGAAATTATGAGCTCTTCAGAGATATTGTTTCAAATTTGATTCACATAAAGACATTTGAGTCTCAGTTCAAATCATTATTGAAAGAGTGGTTCTTATAATGTAATTATCTTTTCGATTGTAATTCATTTTAATGGTCAGGTCTGTATACATAACAGTATTGAAACAGATTTACAAATATCCAATAATTAGTGAGATTTGATTTATTGATATGTTTAACATAATTATTAACTATAAAACTAATAAATATTTGTCTCTAATTTACTTACAAGTTATACAAAAATATAACGTTCGGTACGAGTGAAGAGACTGACAACAAATTTAACATAAATGAGTCCAATATTCGGATTACTTATGAATTGTTGAACTATATGCGTCTCAAATTCGGCGAACCAGCCGTTTTCGAGATAGAAATTTTTGAAAATCTCGAATTTTGTAGTATTTTACAGAATAATTATCTCTTAAATTCTGAATCAAATAATAAAACAAAATTATATTGTTTTAAAGTTCTATTTAAGGCATATTTAATTGGAGCTGACATTTAGTTCCAGGTTCGGGAACAGTTGTCATTTGAACTTATATTCTTGTGATTTAACTAGAGTTCAAAATTGAAACTGTAATGATTACCCGGAATGCTATTACAGGCTTATTATACTTAATATAACCAGAATTAATACACTTTTAAAGCTCTAAGAATTATAGCAAAGATAGCCTTCAACAGAGCTTTACATATAAAGAATTTTTTTTCTATTGGGTCCACAAATTGAGAACATATTTTTAATTGAAAAGAGATAACAATTATTGATTTTCATCAAATGTCTTTCTCGAGAACGGCTGACCACTCGTATTGGAGACCATTTCTGCCATTGTTCGGCAAATAATAAACAATTTAAATATAGGCTCACATTGGGCTCAATTATGTTCACACCTCTTCACTCGTACCTGATTTTCATATAAACTTTTAAAAATATCTGAATAAATGATTATTTCTTACGTTTTTTGACAAAATTTGAGTCAACGAATCGATAATTTTAATTATTTAATATATTTTTATTATATATCATTATTTTGTTTATTTTAATTCACCTAAGAATGGATAATACGAAACAGTGTATAATATGAACGCAGCGTTTATAGGCCTGTTTATAGGAAAACAAACTAGTGTTCAATTGTATGATTTTTATTACAATTTGAGCCTAAGTAATCAAATTCATGTTTCTTACAGTTTGAATCACCTATATTTCTATGGGAGCTATCAATAAAGGGAGCATAAAAAGCATACCGACTATTATGTCAATCAAAATTGCATAAAAAGCATATTAATTATTAAATTTTAACTTTAATTTTAATAAGATTTTCAAAAGGGAAAATTTTAGACCCCGTTATTAAAATTCAAAGTCAGCATATATTTGATATTTTATAAAAAAAAACTTCACCAAAGCTCTCAAGTTCCAGATTTATGAAAATTCTGAAAATCGAGGCTAGACTTCAAACACGTGGATTTTCTAAGACAAGTCTTTTAAGTAAAATAATTTGTGTCATAACTTTTTGAAAATTTAATTTGTGCCTATTTTCAAAAAGATTTATTTCGTAATATCTCACAAAATCAATTATTTTAATTTACATTTTTTATAAGTTTACCTTTGAATTAAATACAGATAAATTTCAGTCAACTTTTATATACATTACAAACACAATTGAATTCTGAATTAACATTAATTAAAATTACTTTTAAGTACAAAAATTGAAGTAAATTCAACAAAAGATTTATCTAAATAGAAAATTAACCCTTGAAAATAGGTTTTTCTCCTAAAACTTTTCAAAAATGTTTGAATAGCACAAAAATCTTAAAACTATAAAATTTGAAGCACGAGAACAAAAAGCACTTTTCAAGCAAAAAAGCATTGCTTTTTATCCTCCCTTTATCTATGAATATAGATATTTATTGACTCAGTAGGAATCTTAACCTAACTTTAATTTTTTTAATATATTTTAAAAATTTATATAATTATTTCTTATTGTTTTTAATTTAGTTTTCGCTCTGGCCTAGATTTGACCCGAGGACCGCTTTTGGGCATAAGTCAACTCTGGGTTTATGCTATATCTGGCGATTTGAGCTGAAATTTATAATAAAATATAAATGAAATCTCGAAAACCGAAACATAAATTTGAACACAAAGTTAGTGCAATTCAATATTGAATTGATTGCAACTTTGCATGGCTTTAATTTTTGCCATTATTATCTCAAATTCGTTCTTCACGATCGCTACAAAACTTTTGCAACACTTCGTAGAAATACATTAAAAAGTGTTGGTTTTGAGTTACAATTTAGAGTACAATAAGATGAATTGATTTAATAAGAAATCTGAGAATCATATTAAGTCCAAAGAATTATGAATAAAAGAAACGAATATGATCTCAGATTTCTGTATTGATCTACAACTATATTGATTTTGATTCAATTTGTTTAAATTCTTTTAATTCCTTAATTTAGAAGAAAAATGTGGTAATTCGTATCAGTTGGGATCCAGCCCTCGATTTTACAGTAAACCTCTCAAGCATTAGACCGTTAGAACAATGAATTATTGTGGACAAAACCGATTCATATATTAAGTTATGGTATATTTAAAATTTACAGTAATTTTATTGCACCTACAGGTGGGCAAAACTGTCCTTACACTTGCTTAAGCTAAAAGATTTTCTTACATTTCAGTTACAGTAATACTGATATAATTAAGGAATGAAAACCGCTTTCTTTAATGGTTTATAACTTATTGCAATTATTTTTAATAAATATTTTTAAATTTTAGATTATATGATATGCCGTAAAGTGAAATAAAGACTATCATTAATTTTGTGTTAATTAGTAAATTAGTTTATCAAATAAATCTAATCCAATAGGTTTTCAACTGAGCCGCAAAGCTCAAGAGCTTAGAATTAGATTCTGTACGGAGAACATAAGAAAGTGGCCGCACCCGAAAAATATTTAAAGCTGTATATATTTGACAGATTTGAGTCAATTTACTTAAGCCCTAATCGGAAGATTGCTCAAGAAATGATTGAATATCATTTGCTACTTAAGCCAAATCAGGGGTCACCACAACCAATAAATTTTTTATTTTTCTCATTTCATAACTCATTTCTGATTTGAGTTAAATTAGATTCGATTTATATGTAAATTAGACCCAGAATTCCGCATATGTAAGAGGTTTTTGCTTAAAACTTCTAGTGTTTGAGATATTTAACTTCAGCCTAATTTTTAAATTAAAATTTTTTCAGCTCTACTAAAATATCAAAAACTATTAGTTTTAGACAAAACTGTTCGGACTTCTGGGTCTAATTTACATATAAATCGTGTCTAACTTTACTCAAATTTGTCTTAAGAAACGGGAAAAATGAAAAAGTTTATCCCATTTATTGGATGTGGTGAATTGCCCGGACCCCGAATCAGATGTGTTCGTGGCTTATGCATATGCAAAACGAGTCAAGTGAACTAATTATTATATAAGATGCCATTCAAATGGTGCATGCATTCAAAGGAGAGAGGGTTTTGTCAAATGCATACTACAAGAGAATCATACAAAGGGTTATATGAAAATAGTTTGACGAGAAAAAATCAAATTTCAATTATTAGTAGTGCCGTACCCAGCCTCTCTTGCCCCCCCCCCCAGCCAAAAATTTCTGAGTACAGTACTGATTATTAGACTCTGGCACTTAGAGTTCATTTTTTGAAAATATATTTAATCAGATGAATGGGAGGGCTCTTTCTATTCACTTATTATTATTGTCTCACATATTAAATTAAAACTGTTATAAACAATGATCAGAAAAGCTAATTAAAAGAGACAACAATTGCAATTAGAAAGACTCGTTTACGACAGCGGTGAATGCAATTTGGATTCAATGCCAAATATTATTAAAATCATCAAAACTGGTTCAATAACCAAATAAATTGATTCAAATAATTAATTTGGTAAAGGATGTGGAGGGGATTTGCTTCATATCAAAGAATGACTACTATTCCAGAGGTTATATAAGATCGCAAATGCGTGCTGAGAGGGGTAAGGGGTTTGTCTACAAATTAACTTTTTTGTGTGCGCACTATTTGTTCCGAAATAAATGAAATGTCTTTTACAGTCAAATGGAGTAATAGTTTAAATAACTGCATATGAAAGAGTTGGCATCTCTTAAACTGTCCTATTATTGGATAATTTATTTCTATTTCACTAATTTTGGTTTAAATAAAGGGATTTGAAAGCAAAATAACTGTAAAATAAATAAAAACTTTTAATTTAAAACAATAATCAACTTGAGCTTCAACAAAATTATTGAAAATGATAAAAATGTTCAAAAAGTGCATTAAACAGAACTTTTTTTCCAATAAAAAGTTTTTCAAAGCCAAGGATAATAAGTTTATCCAATACAAAAAAAGTATAAATATGAGCCCAGCCTATCGATAGGCCCCATAAAGATAGGGTTAATTCGTGAGTTATCGTAAGCTAAGAGAGCCCGGAGTTTGATCTGATTAGAAGTTTAACTTAATTTCTGATATTTAAAAACTAGTGTATATTCAAAGAATTCGTGAATAAGTGAATCACTTACTCATTTTTAAACACCAGCAGTACTTTTGAATCAACTGCGGTGGAGTGGAGCGCCCTCTGGACAAAATAGGTGATTGTGGGGAAAGATGATAAATGTATTGAATGCGGACCGAACTAAATGAGTTGCAACTGAACCAAATGAAATGCCACAATTAGCAAACTTATTAATTGCACTTTATTAACATTCACAAAGCTGCTGATGAACGCAAATCATGATTTAATTTGCAACAATTGCAGTCAAATTTGGTATTAAGCAGTAGGTTCTGCAGATCAACTTCTCTCTATGAACAACCGTAAGCAATTACTACAAGCGAATGCGCAAATCATACCATAGTATGATAGTAAAAGTCCCAGATGTGACGTCAGGGGGCATCAAATGCTTTGCCCCTCACCAGAAATAGGTCATTCAGGGGCTCAATGAACTAATTTCTGATATGAAAGTGGCGTAATTCACAAATTAATGCTCACAGAAGTCGCAGAACTTTCTAAGAGACTAATTTCTAAGGTATGCATAATTGTCTCGTATGTGTTGGAATTAACACTAACTTCAAATTGCTGGCAATCAATTCTACGCAATGGTTACTCCACTGTTGTGCTCTACCTTAATGTTGGTGCCCGGGCATCATCACATCGTTCAAGGATGTGAAGGATGTGCTACTGTTCAACAACTTTCTTCTCTCTTGTCTTCTAACTGATAACTCTCCCGATGTCTGTCTGTCACACACACACATCAACATCAACATCAACATCAACAACAACACCAACTACTACTACGACAAAACAGGCACTCTTTTAAGGTGCACAACAACTAAACAACATTAAAAAACTTTTATTTCTTAAAATGTTAGAAAACTATTTGCATAAAAGTTGAGTAAAATGAAGCTCAACTCAAATTAAATATTGAATAAATTCAATTCAATTACTTTCTTGTGAGAAAAGCAAAGCTAACAGAATATAAGAGTTTTTTAGATAATAAAAGGTTTTATTAAAATCAAGAATATATTTCATAGAATAGCTTCTTGAAGAATAACCTCTAAGTTCTGTATCTGACTTGTATTGTGAGTGCGATAATAAACAAGTGATTCTATGGATTCTTAAATTAATATTAATTCTGTTTAATGTTTTCACATATAATCAAATAATTGAATGCATTATTAACCAAAACATTTGCAGCCAATATGTACAGAATCATTAGTTATATTGAGACTTCAATTGCACCTACACTTAAATACCTGTAGTTAACAATTATTCTGTTTAGAAATTTTCTTTACATGTCTTCAAAAATACTAAACTAAATGAAAACAAAATAATTTGAGAGTCAATTAAGATACCGATTAATACAGTAGTAATGCATTCATTCATAGAGCAAACAAATGAAATAAATATAAGAATTAATATTTAATTGAATCAATTCATATCAGTATTGAGCAATTCAATAGAGTACTATACACACGTTAAGCCTCGTAGTGAGAAAACCCCTCTGCCCTACATTCACATTCATGCAATCCCTGGAAATTTTAGCATCACTTCGTGCTCTATCGATCGTATTCGGGCTCAATCTAGTGCTATATAACTGTTTTGCACAATACCTGCAGTATTACAGTTGTAAATATAATATGTGTGTGAGTCAGTGTGTGTCTGAGTGTGTCTGTGAGTAAAGAGTGTCAATGTATTGGTGTTGGTGGGCGTTTTGAGTGGGCAGAACTTTATCAACTCATACTTTCAGTTTCAGGGATTTTCAAAAGTTTAAACACAGAATATTCTCGTTTTTTCATATCATTTCTCTAAATATCTAAATAGAGATCTAATGTTTAGTTTAAACAAACATATCGTAAATTAGCTTCAAAACTAAATTCCTTATTGAGTTGATGTTAGAATAATTAATTTCGGTCACTTCCAAATCAGATTGATTGTAACCATTGTAAGCAATGTTATAAAGAGTACGGGTATTCCATTTGAATATACGAAAAAATTTAATTTTTTTTATAAAAATGTATTTTTGTGGTTTATCGATAGAGTGGTCAAACGTTCCGGAATCACCGGTACAGTACCGAAACTGACCTCTGCATTCCTGCCAAATGAGTTGGACATTACTTGAAATGCAAAAGTCCCGGAATAATTAATTTGGAGATTGAAATGAATCTAAAATGAATGATAGGCTATGATCGAAAATGTATAAACTTTCCAATAGAAATGCATACGTTTTAAAAAGATGTTATATAATTGGCAGAGTTTTCATAGTAATTGATACTTCATTATAACCATTACCAAAAGTCCTGGAATGGCCAGGATTTTGTATCCCAGAACGCACCGAAAAATACATTGTTTTATAACCAAAATAAAGGAAATTCAGAACTGAAAAAGCTATTCATCTTGTGTTGCTTTAAATATAAGTGCAAATTGTAATTGAAGTTACAATAAGTTCCATTTTTATTAGTACATTAATGTCAATGTTAGGTCTATGTACTGTACATATAACTTATAAACAGCATTGACTGTACATCTTTTCTGGAATCAGAAGTGGACTCTGAAATTTCCAGAGTTTGTGACTTTGGATTATATCTATATCTAATATCTTATTCTTCTAAATTTTCCTTTCTTTAAAACCTATGTATAATTTAATTTAAATTCCAAAAATTTAAGACTCTGCCCTCTGATTACGAAGATATTCAAAGTTTGTAAACTCAGAGATAGCTGTAAAGCAGATACCATATACTGAGAGATAGCTTAACAACTATTGCAAAGAATGCACAGAAAACTGTCTGCATTTTTGATAATTAAAGCTTTAAATTTCTAATTTCTAAATCACTCGAAGTTTAGTAAATCATATAATTTTGAAATTCAGTTTTAAAATTTAAAATGTTACTTTCTAAAAGTTATAAAAATTGGTCCACTCTCGGGCTCTTTTTATTTGTTCTTTTTTGGCACTTTTTTTGGAATAATTCGTATTATTTATCATTAAAATTAATTAAATGATATGTTTTAAAAAATTTAATATTCAAAAAATGCAAAATATTTATATAAAATGCTATTACTTATTAACAGGCTTAGGATTTTTCGGTAATAAAACCCCTCGATTCGCTTGGTAATCGGTAACAAAAATGTGCCAAATTCGGTAATTACTCGGTAACCAATTTTCAACAAAAATACATTTTAAAAATATAAATAGGGCTCAATAATAACTTATTAATGAGGAATTGAATCGACTATTCGTGATTTTTTAATGTTTTCATCATTTGTGTAAACCGTACTTATTCAAGTTTGAATTAACATTTAGTTATATATTTAATAAAATATTACAAATTTAGGATAAAATGTAGAAAATAGAGTAATATATTATAAAAAATAGTCAAGCTTTTCTCACTTATTTAGAAAAAGGCCTGTTTTAGGTAATGTGGTAATAAAAGATCTGAATTTGGTAAATACCCTTAAATTCGGTAAAATTCGGTAAAATAAACTTCCTGTTTTGAATTCCTAAAACCATAAATATAAAGTCCACCATAAGTTTCAGAGCGATTAAAATCAGCAAAAAATATATTAGGTAATTACCGAAAAATCCCAAGTATGCTTATTACAGTGACTGTAATGTATGTATTTTATGTAAGTACTGATTAAAGAATAGGAATGCATCTTAATGTATACTCAATTTGCAATTTTTGCTTTGATTGCTTTAAAGTTATTTTAAATCAATGCCCGATAAACCACAAAAAATTTTAAAAATATATATGGAATACATTTTTCTGAATTCGATGACTTGGTCGAAAAAA
>JAUJYT010001057.1:0-13354 GCA_033996565.1 Nanhermannia nana
ATTAAAATAATCAAATTGAGCACAATTTGAGAGCACAAGAGTATTATATAATATGATATCAGCAATGCTTCTGATCGGATACATCGATATATTAGTAAGAGTGAGCCTGTGATGACAGGTGAGCTGATTCGTTGGTTTCATTAGTGCGTGACAGCATTTTTTTATTTCGAGAGAAAAGCGCCTCTCAATACAGTATATACATAGCGTGCAAACAACAACATCGATCACTAATAGGTCCTCCACTAAAGTATTGAATAAAGCAAAACATTTGTTTGTGAGCCTCAACGGCTCGCTTTAGAGCAAAGCAAAGCCAATATTTCACCAGAAAAAGTGAGACGAAAACTTAGCTAAAAGTTGTCCACAACCAGTATTTTTTTATCAAATCTCTTGAGAAGACACGACGAGTGGAAGAGAAGCCACTTTTAGAGTTGACGGGTCTCGGAAAGGTCAGCGACCAGGTGTGCACTCTTGACTATATCTATAGCTGTGATATTCATTTGAGATTTTCAACATCCAGAGAGCCAAAGAGCACTTCTGGAATACTACCACCCCCTCAGGGACTGGTCAGTCCCTCTTATTGGGGTTCATAGAACTGCATGGGAGGACACAGAGAACATGAAAGAGAGACAACAGAGACAATAAGCAATACAGTGAATAATATGCTTTACATTGGCATACATTAAATGAATCACAATATATATCAATATATCAATAGTTAGCTATAAATATGAATCAATTTTGTGGACAACAGTTCTATGACAACAATAATAGTTATAAGTTTCAACATTTTTACAACACTCAAAATCTACAGCAAACAGGAGCTAATTCTGCAGATACTGCACAATATTCATCGGTGGCTGAAGAGCATCACCAACTGTATCACTATCATCAACAAATAGAATACCAGAACCAAAGACAAGATTGTAGTTCAGGTGTTGACAATGGATTCATTAGTATTCAAGGCATGGAAAAGTACAACAATTGTGGCGAAGAAATGACAAACCGTTTGGTAAGTAATGGAATACTAAATCGAGGAGAAGAAGGATCGCATAATACATGCCTTCAATTTTCAAATGAATGGATTACAAGCGCAGATCGATCTCATGTAAGGGCCAAAACAAGAGCCAAGAAATCGGAACCAATGCTATCAGCGTTGTCATCATCAGAGATAACAGTGCCGGCAATCACAACAGGTAGTACAGTAAGAAATATTGTAAGATTAAGCTGACGTAATGTCCCGTTGGCTTACGAATTGAGCAATTAGTAGTAGATGTTAAAGTGTCAGAGACCCCCTCTGACTCCCCTCCCTATGCTCTCTATTATTGTTTACATAAGTGACTCTGACTCGTGACAAGACTAATGATATCGCTATAATCCATCCATTTTTTCCGCTTTCACCTGAGCTTTCAGCTATTTATCATATGTAAAGGCACTACTTTTTTTTACAAAGGAGTCAAACTTTTACCATTTTTATGGTAGATTATTGTCAATTGCTGTGAACTTAAGGCTATGTTTATAACTAGCTTATGAACAGATGCTCTCAATTCTAATTGAAAAAAACCGAAAACTTAATTACATTAATTGTTGGACTAGAAATAGATCGAAGCTTTGAACTGTTTTACGCCTGTATTAGGAGAATATGTGTTAAGCAGAATATTAGGTAAATGTAAGCGCACTCGCATTGTATGAAAAGCAAAACACGCGAAACACAGCATTTTTATATGCATTGTTTGCGTGCAGCAGCTCTTAAATTAAACAGACCGTGAGCTTAACAAAAAATAAGTTTTTAAAGTTTAGTTTTAGTATTGAATGAATAGAATGAGAGTTATTTTTCTTTCCCTTTTCTATTTTCTCTCCTTATCTCATATCATTTCATTGGGCAAACCTTTCTGAGACTCATATGATGGCAACACTGCAAATATTTTATTACTTCTAAGTTCTGTAACTGCCATAAAAGCAAACTTCTTCTATTTAAGTCTATATTTTTAATTCAACAATCTTAAGATCAATTTTTCTTTTAATGTTTTTCTTTTTTTTATAAACATTTTATTCAATTTAAAAAAATTAATTTCAGTTAAATATGTTTCTTATAATTTTAATTATTTATGAGTTCATTGAATTTATGTTGGCCTCAAATACTTGAAATAAATTATTAACATTTAAAAGAAGTCAGAAAAGATATTATTTAATTTGTTTTTAAAAAATAGTTATGGAATTCCTAAACTACTTTTGGTTTTAATGAATATAAATTATTTGTTAAAAAAGAATACGCCGTTTTCTATGTTAAAGTATTATATTTTTTTCATAAAGCTAGTGCTGCAATATTTATAGTTTTCTAATTTTCCAATTCTAAGAATATTCAATGCAGTCCAAGTCAAGTCAATTTTATAATATGCAGCACAACTATAAATAATTGATGAATTTAAATAAATTTATTTATTGGTTCACATTTATATATACTGTACCATAACATATATTTTAAAATCTAATTTTAAAAAATGAACAAACATTGGATTATTGAAAATATTTTTATATTCAATATAATGAAAACGCTTTGCTGACAAAAAATAAAATAATACAAGAAGAACATGTCATATAAACAAATCGAGATTTTCACATAGTGTTGTTTAACAGATAACAATTAATTGGTTTAATGTATGACAGCTATTATTAAAATATCAAATTTAACAGTACTTCTTGTGATAGTATTCAAATTTTATTGACTGGAATTTATATTTATCGCTGTTGAATATTACTTGAATACTCATCTCGTAGTAAGCTTTCAGTTTATTTGGATTTAGACAGAGTTCCAGGACATGGTTTTCTCTAATGCCTAATATATATCAGTACAGTAATGTATTGTATATCTAAAATGAAATAACAGAAATATACTGTACGGTATATCTATAAGTAGGATTCGGAATCTATGCAATTTTGCCAAAACATGCGCATATATGCAAAAAATGGCTAAAATATACACTAATATGCATGTAATAAAATGTAAATATTATAATAAATTAACACAAAAAATTTGTAAAACCCGCTTAATAATTGGGTAAATGAAAGAAAACCTTCAAAATTGAAAATTTTTCCCGCGCTTTGATAATTTTTTTTAAATTGAGTAATTTTTCAGAACTAAATAAGACAATTAATTTCTATTTATTTTTTAAAAGGTCTTAACGGAAGACTATTTTACGAGCAAAGAACTTTACCAGGTTCCATAGTAATCAAAAAATGTTTATTTTACCAAATCATATACTATCTAAATAAAAGAATAAAACTAAATAATTTATTTGAGTACTTTATAATTTTAAAAATCTAAATAGACATAGAGCTGAATAATTAAGATCACCATCTTTTAAAAACAGTAGAAAAGAGTCTATTTTTCAGAAAAAAAAGTATGAAATATGCAAAGTATGCACAATATGCAAAATATGCATTTTTCTGTAATCTATAGGGTAGAGTATATGGAACGCTGTCTAAATCCAAATTAACGGAAAGTTTACATTAATAAATGAAAATTTTATTCATATTTATTTTAAATGAATGAAAGCTAATTCTTGATGAGATTTAAGTATTCAATAAATCAGTTTCCAAACATATTCTGAATTATACACAAATTTCATTAAAAATTGGTAAGATTTGAACCGTTAATTTGCTGAAAATATATTTCTGCAAATATAATGCATGAAAAAGCTTTAACATTATATAAGAGAAACAGAACTTCATAGTTTCGATACAGTATAGTAGAGTTCTATATGGTTTGTATGTTCTGTAGATATATATTACATTTTATGGTAGCCGTAATACTGTAATACTTATGGTAGAGCGCAGACAAAATGATGGATTGATATAAAGTCAAAGTTGTGCCTTACTCTGACTCCCGACTCCCTTGAGTAACTATAACAGTATTACACAACACTATCACTACTAACTCACAATAGAAAGTTTTCTGACTGGAGTTTTTTTACTAGTTTTAGATATTGACCGGTATACTGCTTGTGCATCACCAGAAATAGAGGTATCATCAGTTTCATCAGTTTCATCAGTGGCACAACAACATCAATCGCATCAACAGCAAGTCAACGCTAAAAGAGCCAGAACTGCATATACAAGCTCTCAATTGGTTGAACTGGAAAAAGAGTTTCATTTCAACCGCTATTTGTGTCGTCCGCGACGTATTGAAATGGCATCACTTTTGAAATTAAGTGAACGACAAATTAAGATATGGTTTCAGAACAGAAGAATGAAGTACAAGAAAGAACAAAAGCATGGCTACAATGATAAGCAGCATTTGGGTTCCTGTTCGTCAACTCCATCACCAATGACGGACTCATCGCCTGCGTCTCCAAATAATTTTCAATTGCAATCAAATAAGGAAAGCAATAACAATAAAATTCTTAACAGTCATAATTGTAATAATAATAATAACTATAAAAACAATAGCACTGATAATTGCAGGGCAGAGCACCAGCAATTACTTGGACGCCAAATGCCTTCAAGCAATTTGCAAAATATTAGTCAAAATATTAAATGTGAACCGAATATGTCTGTTAGCAATACAAGTAGTCATTATGATATTCAAGATCATTACCAATATTCGTGTACTAGTTATGACAGTATACATAATAATAGAGAGCAATTATTATTGACATCTATTCCACAATTGGCAAACATTAAGTGCCAAAACGCTCTCAATGCTAATCAATCGGAAAATATTAAGAATTTATGGGTTCCGAAGAGTTCGCAGTTGACGTCTTGGTCTCAACAAGATGTATATGACGAAGAGTTAAACAGAACGGGTTGTGTTCATGATATCCAACATATAGAGCCTGTAAATACAATGAGACCTCAACACTACATAAATTTGAGCCAATATTAATGCACATCTTTTATCAATGAATAACTAAACCTGAACTGTAATTATATCTAAAAGTTTTAAAGATCTGCAGTTTTAAAGATTAGATATTAAGAGAAGGGGCGATACAAATGTCTATTAAGATCAATTAGAAAGTGAAACTCTGACTGTCAACTTAATTATGAGTGATGAGCGTTTTGGGATATTTCAAGTGATGTCCTACTGTTCTCCGGATTGGCTTTAATTGCAAACATTTTGTACATAAAGTTTGCATTACTTTAAATCATTGTAACGCTAACTATGTCTGTATGTTCACAATCATAGCTCTGCTATTATTGTGACCAAAATGTTAGAGCCATAATAGGCAGTAGAATCACATTCTAATAGACATAATAGACATTATTTAGCTTTTTATGTGTTGGTGACAAATGTCAAACATTGTCACTAAATCTCATTCCTTTTTTAGTATTACATAGAATATGAGCACTTTTAGCTCTGGCTCTAAACCAAAATAATCTTTTGAATGGTTTAATGCAATGTTTTGGAGCGCAGTAATTGTAAATTTTGTGTTAATAAAAACTCATATACATAACTGATTTGTTATGCATAATAATTATTTGGAATGAGAAAGAGACCTATACTTCGGCTGGGAATACAAACCAGACCGAGACAAGTCATGATAAAACATGCATTGAGCTGAAAGTTTGGCGCTTTTTTGCATTTTTCTATTGAGCTGGAGCCTGTCTCCTATGCAGGATTGGTCGCACATGGCAGAATAGAGAGCGGCTTTGTTTCAAACCCTGTAATCTTTGATGGTAACAGAGTTCAGTCAAGCAAATACATAGTCTAACGCCAGTACACATAGTCTAACGCCAACCATAAATGAGAGAAACAGAAAAGAGATAGAAGGAGTCTTTTTTGTGTTTGTGCCTATTTTTTGTTGTTATCAAAATAATAGTATAGACCTATGCCTTCCATGCCTTCTATGCCTCTATGCATGCAAGATTCATGTAATAATAGGTTGCACTAAATTTCCTATTGGTCTATAGCTATGTCCTTCTATTCCTTATATTTTTCAATTAAACCAAACCTGTATAGAAATATATATATATTACTATAATTTCAAAAGAGGACAATTCCTCTCTAAAGAACTGAGGAGCCAGAGAGAGACATACACAAAGACAGACAGAGGACGTAATAATTCAGGGACACAACAATTATTACGTTAACGAATTTTAACGCACTTTTACATCCTCTTCCCCGCTAACTCTCCCCAATTATTTCTATTTTGATGTCACTCTTCTTTGTAAAACAAATATTTGTGAACAACTTAAATGAATATATATATAGAAAAGCTTAATGTCTTACTGAGACAACACCGCAAAGTATATTTGTCCTTCTTTACAATAGCACCAAATCGTGCTTTATTATGCCTATTATGCCTATTATGCCACTTAAGCTAATTAGACAGACGTCCAGCAATGATAGGACCATTACCAGCACACTGTACATTACTAACAAACTAATGAAGTAATGAACCACAAAGTAATGAAACATAAAGCAGTTGTTTATGCAAACTATTAATGCATTTGTTTAAATAGACCTTTTTTATCAATTTGATGTCTTTTTTAAACTCTCTTTTTCATAGTGAACTAACTTTGCTATTATTTATATATATATATAGATATATATGGATATACAGTACATGTAATAAAATATTTTGTGATTTACATCAAAGCAAAAATGTATAATTTTCAATGTTTTTATTATAATTAATGTTTTGTAACTTAAGTGATTACGAATGTTAGACATAAAGAAAAGAAAGTAAAATGAAATTAAATTTGTTTAATTACATTTGTCTTGTCTTACTTGTGATGGTGAAACAGAAATCACAAAAATCTGATGTAAGCAAAGCATGTTAAACATGAATTGAATAGTTAGCATGCAATTTGTTAATGCAATCTTGACTTTGGAAAGTTTGCACAGATAGTAAACTTCGAGACTTTGCAACTTTTACTTTAATTTGGACTTTGCATTAGAAGTAAGTTAGTGGTGATGTGGTAATGGATAATAGAGGCTAAAGTCAACTAAGCCTTAAGTGAGTTTTAGAATGGCTTCCAATGAAAAATGAGAACAAGTTTAAAAGAGAGTTTTTAATTGAAAAATAGCTCAACCAAATGAATTAAAGGCCTCCAAGCATGTGAGCAAAGCATGCTTTTACTCACTAACTCGTAAGTGCTAAAACTCAATGATTTTGCGAATTTTAATGAGGATAAAAGAGCGATGCGGAGCAGCTCTGTCTATGCAAGGAAGAGCTTATATCAGGGAATCTGTATGTGAGGGAGTATGTGAGTGAGTATGTGAGTGAGGGAGAGAGAGAGAGAGAGAGAGAGAGTCATAATGTAGACGGGAAATGCTTTATAGACATCAATTAAATCAATAAAATGTTTTCTTGAAATCAAATATAAACAGTAAATATCTCTCAGATTTCTAGACGTGAAACATGCACTGTTTCAGTGCAATTATATAAACAAAGTTTTTGCTATAAAAGTATGCATTTTATTTAATTGCCTGTTTTGACATTATTCTAAATTTAAAAATAAACTATCTTAACATCTCTGTACTCTGGACAACTTCAGACGCTTCAGACATCTTGATATCAACATTTCTTTCAAGCAATGAATATTAAATACACCAGAAATAAGCAGATAATAATTGAACTCTTAAATAACCATTTTATTAGGAATAGAAAAAAATTATGAATAATAGCAAACTTTTATTAAATTCTTTTACGCTTACTATTGAGTCAAATTCAAAGTAAGCGCAAATTCTGCGCAAAATATATTAAAATAAATAGATTGCAGTACTTTCATAATTCTGGTAAGAATTATAACTAGTTTTGCATCAGTTTTATTAAATATAAATTAATTTAAAACTATAAATTTTGATTCAATTCATAAAATTCTACAAATTTTATTAAACCTTAAACATGAAACTCCTTTAACTTGTATTTTCAAACTAATTTCATAAACTGTAACTTTTGATTCCAGAATTTTTCCCTATTATCGAATACACTCCTAATTCAATCATTTATTAAACTTATTTTTAAATATTTTTATCATTCAATAATTTCTATTATTTCTAAATAAATTAATGAAAACCAACATCTGAACAGCTGATTATCAGTTAATTGTATAAAAATAGTGCAACATTTTTCACATAATAATTAAAGTAAAGTAAAAACCAGAATTTTTCTAACTAGTTATGCACTACACACTACCTGCACACTATTTGGCTAAAAGAACAGATTTTAAATACATTTAATATGAAATGTGTTCAGATTTTAAAATTACATATGAGATTAAATGATTTTAAAAAGTTATTTCAAAAATATTTTATTTTATTCTCGAAATACATATATAAAATTGAGTTTTAAAAAATGTTTTCTCTAACTATGCATTCCTGTATGTTTGGCAATTGTTCAATAAAATAGCACAAAATGTCATGAAACGAAAGTAAACACTATTCTGAAGCTGATTTACTCTTAGAGGAAAATATTATTAGACTTTAATATAATATTTATCACAACATAATTATTAAATAAATCCTTGAAATGCTGTACTTCAGTATTGAAGTTCATAAAGAGATTGTACCTTAAAAGCATTTCTCACTTGTAAAAAAGTATTCGATATAATATATGTTTATCATACTTTAATTTACATGCTCTTCTATACATGTCTACATCACATGCACTTTTCTTTTATATAATTTTTCTCTAATGAAAAGCTATTTAACCGACAATACATTCGGTGCTCAATTGAAGTGAATGTAGTAAAACGTTTCTTTAGTGCTAAAAGTTTGTGAATTTTTGCAAAATGCCTCAGAAAAAAGTTGGTTTGAAGAATAATTCCTTATCAGGAAGAGTGCAATACTACCAGTGGTCAATATTTCTGACTTTATTTATTGGTTACGCCACTTATGCCTATAACCGTAAAAGTGTCTCTCTAGCTCTGCCTGAATTGATGAAGAGTGGACTCCAGAAAAGCGATGCCGGCATGTGATTAACCATTTAATTGCAAATTTTTTATTCTTGTTGTCAGATTAAAAATAAGTCATTCCTATAATTAATGCATTAAAAAGTTTACATAAACATGACTTTATTTGTGCAAAAAATTTTGTAAATTGAAACCTAGCTTCAATTCAGTTCGTATTTCTATTTATGTATTGTATGAATAATAATACTTATCAATCAGACTTTGCTATTGACGTTATATAACGTTTCTATTTTATCTGTTATTTCTCACATGTTTTGTTTGATTATTAATTGTGATAAGATTTCAGATAAAAACCTCAATTAACTGTTGACCAAACACTTCAATAGCAAAAAGGTTTAAAAAACTTTCCGCATTTTTAAAACAAAGAAACTATACTTTTCTTAAATGAAAATATTTTAACAAACCCTTAATCAGAATTCATATTTTTCTTTGACTTATTAAAAATTTCTATTCGTTTCGCCAAAAGATTTAATTATATGTTAACTTCAAAACAGGTTTTGAATGAGAAACTTTCAAATTAAAAAAATCGCAAAACTTTCTAAACTGTTAAAAAAATTATTATTGATATTATTTATTAATCTATGACAAGAAAAAACTAGAATTTTATCTCAAAATTCAATAGAAACAAATTAAATTAAAATTGAAACTTCACAACAGAACTAATCAAATAAATAACTCATAACAGGGTTAATAATTTCCTCGCAAAACATCGCATACGCGATATCAAAATTCATAGGAGGCGTACTTTCAGACCGGCTCTCTTCGCGACTCCTATTCTCTTCAGGCCTACTCTTATCAGGTTTAGCGACAATCCTTTTCTCAAGTAGCGATTCAATACTCATATACACGAGTTTATGGTTTATGAACGGTTTTGCGCAAGGGTTCGGTTGGCCCTCTTGCGCAAAAGTATTGCGACAATGGTTCAGTCCCGAACAATTTGGCACATTCTGGTCACTACTCAGCGCATCTTCTAATATATCGGGAGGTATTTCGCCATTCGTGTCAGCATTTATTATAATAAACTACGGCTGGAGAGCAAGTCTTATAATAGCCGGAAGTGTTTCACTACTTATATCATGCATTGGAATGATAACTATTGTTAATTCTCCAGAAGATGTCAATCTTCCCGCCTTTTCAAGTACTGGCTCTAAAGATAAAAGTAATTCTTGTGTTATATTTTAATTTTAAAAATTTTTTGCTGTAGTTTTTTTTATAATAATTCATTTTAAACTTTAGATAAGTCTAAATCTGATTCAAGTAATGCTTCGTTCAAAGACTTGATATCTAGTCCCTTCTTATGGTTGGTCTCATTCTCATATATGAGTGTTTTTGCATCAAAGACTAGTTCTGTCGATTGGGGACAAATGTATTTGATCGAAGACAGAAAACATTCCCAATTAATTGGTTTGTTATTTGATTAATACTGTAATAGTCGTTAAATTAAAAATTCTGTTTCTGAGACAATTGAATGAAAAAAATTAATTCGGTTTTAAATAATGTTATTAAGTGATTAATTGGCTATTAATCTAAAAACTATTAAAATTTTTATCAAATTTCTAAACCAAAAGGTTCTTCATTTACAAGTAGTCTAGAATCGGGTGGTTTTTTCGGTCAAGTACTGGCGGGATATCTGACAGACATAGTGTTAAGACGACAATTGAAAAGATCATCTAAAAAGTCTTCGCCATTGACGCCATCGAACGCCCGAATGCCGGTCGCGATAGCAATGATGACAGGAGTGGGTCTATCACTGCATTGCTTCCACTTTCACGTGAACGAGTCCTCATCACAGCTCATGATAACAGTGTTAGGCTTCATATTAGGCGTTTGTCTTTATGGCCCAATAGCTATCTACGGAGTTGTCGCGACTGAGTCAGCGCCACAACACTTGAGCGGAACCAGTCATGCAATCGTTGCGCTCGCGGCCAATGGTATGACAAATGATTTCATTGCAAATAAAGTACAGATTTTTTGATTATATTTTTCTTAACTTTTTGTTCAGTGGGAGCCATAATATCCGGTTTTCCGTTTAGTTTATTGGCCAAATATTATAGCTGGTCATCAATTTTTCTTCTCTTAGAAGTACTCACTTTTTTTACTGTAGTTATTATGATATTAGGACGCAATATACCTGCGAGTATCGGCAAACTTAAACAATCTTAGAATTTATTATTAGTTTTATGTAGTTTTCAAGTTTTTATTTGATTTGTTCAATAAGTTGTTAATAAGTTTGTTCTCTTCATATACTTATAGTTTAATGCAATAGAGTTTAGTTTTCATATTACTACCAGTGCTCATGAACTAGTTTTTGATGATAAATAACAGCATTTAATTGTTATTTAAGGTCAAAGTTTGTTAGTATTGACTTATTTTGATAAAAATAAGTACTTTTTAAAATTTTTTATTGTATTTTATAAGTTATTATACATTATATTAATGACAGAAATGTAATTAACTATAAAATAAAAATGAATTAATACTAAAATTAAGATAAAGTTAAAATTATAGATAAATAAAATGTCAAAATTAAAATACAGTGAATACCGTTTATAGTGAACACAAATATCTTTATGTGACCGACTGTACAATTAAAGAAAACGTAAAAAATGAGATAAACCTAAAACTGGATAAACTCTTTATATCGTAAATAATCACAAATATATAGAGGAATAAATTTATTTTTGTACAACTGTTTAGAAAAAGCGCTTAAACTCTTTCCCTGAGATTTTCTGAAAGTAATCCTTATCTGATCGATAAGTTTGAGCGGTTTTTTATCAAAAGAGACATCACTAAAAAACTTGATAAGGTTAGGAAATTTGTCGTAATTGTTATCTAACGGGAGAACTCTATAAAAATTGAACCCAAAATAATACAAAAGTTTAAGTGAATTAAAGTCTAATTTTTCTAAACTATTAATTTTGAGACAATCCATATAATTATCGAAATGACCGCTAACTAACAGAATTATAACAAACTTTTGACAGTTTTGTTGATTAATAATCGCATTATTATCGATACGCATAAGTCTCGGGACAGCACTTCCTGACCAATAATCGGGCAGTTCTCTGAACACTATCTTGAACTCAGATTTCTTCACCAAAAACCACAAATACTTGAACTGCCAGTCGATCCGTTTCATGACAGCACACAATTTGATTGCGATATTATGTGTGAAAAGTTTGATGAAATCCGTATATTTAGTGTTGATATCAAAACTGCAGTCATACCTAATTAACAAATCAGTTATTAGTTTGGCTTCAGTTAAGTCTCCGGTGAAGTCATCGAGAGTTTGAATGAATTTAATCAATAAATTAGTTTTTATACGAAATACCAAATTATGGACATCGTCTACAAAATTATGCAATACTGTAAACCCTCTGAGCGAACCATTGCTTTGTTTCAATGCACTGATCGCTAGTTTTGGGCTCTTATTGAATATGTCATTAAATAATTCTTCGCTTATTTCCGCGTTTTTGGTCTCAAATAATTGGATTAAAACGTTTTCTGACATTTTTTTAATTTAAAAACTTTCAATTATAACACTCGTAAACATTTATTAATAATTATTAACATTATTATTGATATTATTTAGTAATTAATATAACAATTGATAAAATAGTTTGTAATTTGTACTTAACTTTTGTTTACATACTTTTGTCATTAACTGTAAACAAACATAAAGTCTATAGTTTTACGTAAATATCAAACACCAGATGTCAGTCACAAAAAACCTGAAACTTAAATGTTCTGATAGTTTAAGAAAAGTTAACTTACAATTAATTTCTATTAATTTAAATGATTGCCAATTGATTCCCTATTTAATTTTAAGAATATTTTAGAAGATGAGTGTAGGTATAGCAGGGATAGAGGCGGAGGAATTGAATGCAAGACAGACCTCATACAATTCATATTGATCTTCAGGATATACAAAATACCTTTTATAACCCTTTTCAACATTAGTCTATGGAGAAGAGTTTCTGCAAATATGTATTAATGAATAGCCTTTAAAGTATGGTTACACTAATGTAAGTGGCCTTCAATTAAATAGTTTTTGTCAATCTGTTTATTAGCCAAACATTTCTTAAGTTATGCTAATTTGATGCTAATATATTATTCATACCATTCATACACACCATTCATACAAGTCTTGTTAACTTTATTGAGTTGCTAATCAGGAAACATAAATTGTTTATAAGGAAGCCATTTGAAGTATATCTCAAAAACAGAATAAGCTATACATCCCTTCTGACAGTTCTCAAGTTTCTAATTACTCTGTCAACTTGTTATTGTCGTTATTGTTATAATGGAAAAGTAGTCATAACAGTAGTAATAATACACTTATAACTTAAAAGTTATAAAAAGTCAAACTAAATTTGTTTAAAATGAATTTTTTAATGCGATTCAAAATTATTAAACTGTTATTTATAAAAAACTGGAGAAT
>JAUJYT010001058.1:0-13340 GCA_033996565.1 Nanhermannia nana
ATACGCCGCCGAATCGGAATTTCACAATACGCCGAAAAACGGATTCACTAACTATAATAGACTCTAACATTATAATAATTAATACTTTTTAATGTAATAAATAACACTTTAATAGTTTTGAATATACTCTTTATTAATATAAGCTATTATAAGCGGCATATAGTATAGCTCAGCGGTTCCCAGACATTTTTGGTCGCGGCCCACCTTCATAGAGATTATGTGTTAAAATTTTAATAACTCCATAGAACACAATGTTAAGCAAAATCGTTTTGCGGTCCACTATTTGGGAACCTCTGGTATGGCTAGTAATAGATATTGAAGGTTAGGTATTATTATAGCTCATTAATAGTTTATGACTTTAGGATAACTTATTGTACTCTTAATTAGTAATATATTGTAAGTGGTATGAGTCAAGTGATATACCACATATACCAAGTTTATTAAATGAGCAGAGTTTTTATAAGTATAGCACGCGCTCTAATAATGTAAATCTTGTCAATGAACTTATCAGTCTTTGATTTTAAATCATATAACACACAAACAACGGCCGAATGTGGTATCAATTGTTGTGTCTCATTGTTGCGATCATTTTCAATGTTCTAATGTAAATACGAGTTTATGTCAGATATTCAACAGTTCCCGTTCATTATAACTAAAATTAAACTTTAATATTCAGTCAAAATTACACTAAATTAATAATTAAAAATAAACCGAAGCTTTTCGACCGATATATCTTCAGTTATTAGTCAAATTAAATTGCAGTTTATATTAGGGTTTAGTCATTTCTAAAACAAGAAATGAAAAAATTTAATAAGTGTTCAAACAAACCAATCGAAGGATCGCCTCAAACATCACTTTTCAGTGAACACAAATCGACATCACCTCTGAGAAGATCGTATGCGATCCCACCCAATGAAGTCGAAAGAATGACATTCAATGTAAAAGATGGCAATAATAAAGAGATTGAACTAAGTTTTACACTTAGGTTCTCTTTTATAAAAGAAGAACTCAATGATTGCATTCTTATTGACGTGAAAACTAATAACAAAAATGTTATAATCAGAGGAAATACAGCACAAAATGCTTCATCAGATTCGTTCAAAAGTACATCCAAATGGTCGCCAAAACAGCTCCAAAAGCGAAATGAGAGCCTTTTTAAATCTCCGGAGAGTACTACAGGACCTTTTCGCTCGGGATCTTTGGGTTCTACAGATTCTTTCAAAGCATCAGTTGTTTTCTCTAATGATTCGGCGGTCAGACAAAAGCAAAAACAAAAAAGTGCTGTTTTGAAATCAACAACTGATAAAAGCAACGAAAGTGTAAACTTCAGTAAACATAAGGCGCGACCGATTAAAACAGTCTTTGGAAAACCAAGAAATGAAGACTATTTTGAAAATCAGTTGCAATTTAATAAACAAACATTTAAGACCCAACACAGCCCGCATTGGAGTCAATTATCAGAAAATGAGGAAAATAGAAAAAGTCCAATTAGAAGTCATTCAATGCCTTCGAATATAATGATAGAACAGTTCTCGAAACCATCGCAACGATTGAGTCCTAACAGAAAGCCTTCATTGTCTCCAAACAGAAAAGGTGGTATTTTTGGAAGTGAGACACTTCTTGCAGACCAGTCGACACATAACCAAATGCCAGAACTGTTTAGAAAAGCTCATCCTTTGGTTCCGGGCGGAGGATACGCTACACCTCCAAGAATTGGTGCGCCAATAGTTCCTGTTGAGGCATATTTAGAGCGAGAATCAAATGACACGTTTGCACAACAATTTGTTTCTCAAAGTGCATCAGAAGATCGATTCACGCCATGGTTTTATCATCAAATGCCACTCATTTTCCAAAGAGCTCATCCATTAGCTCCTGGCGGAGGAATTGCTTCACCGAATCGATGTTATGCACCGCCAGATCTGTCTCAAGAATCAGAAGAAGAATACAATTCTTCGTTTTCACAGACAAAACCAGAAGAAAGTGCATTCACTTCTATTGATTACAATAAAATACCAGAACTTTTCCGAAGGGCTCATCCTTTGGCTCCTGGCGGAGGATTCCCAACCCCTCCAAGAAGTTATGCGCCACCAAGTTATGAATCAGAACAACAATTTATTAGTAACTCTTCTCAAACTCGCACTAAAAACAAACGTTTGAGTCCTTCGATATCCAACAGAAGGTCAAACCAGTGGCAGAGATATGAAAGAGAAAATCAATTATCAACAAGAGTAGGGTCAAGAAGTCCAAGTCCACAATCTGTTAGTTCAAGAAACAGTTTCAATACACAGTCGAGTCCCAGAACTACAAGAGTTACAATCGAACAGTTCGGTCGACCGGACAAAGAGGTGACTCAAGAAAGTAGTGCTAACAATACAAACAACGAAGTCATTCAACAAAAGCCCAACTCTGCACTTATTCGCCGATCTAATGCTAAGTCGTCTTTAAATTAATTAAACTTATTTTATTCACATTTTTAATATCATATCTTTTTGTTTTCTTTATTTTGTTTTGTGTTCAGATTTATTTAATTTTTCAAAATAAAATTTCAATTTCATAAGTTATAAAAAAAATTGATATCAACTTGTAATGGATTTCATTGATTCTCTTATTAAAATCTGAATGTAGTTAAATATATAACAGTTATTGAACAGGTTTTAATGCATATATATCTGCCATTAAAGTAAATAAGAATTTCGTTTAAATCTATTCAAAAATTTTTGTCCATTAAAAAAATTCATAAAATTAATAAACATTTATTAAAATAATTTTCGCATTAATACATATTTTTTTAAACAATTAGTTTTATTACTTTTAAGTTGAAAATTACAGCATCAATAAAATTAAGTAATAATTATTGCTAAATAAAAGATACATTTTTAATCATTTTATTAGTTAATCTGGTTTTCAACCACTGGATTAAAATATATTGAGTTTTTACAATATAATGAGCTTTAAGTTATTCGTTTAATTCAAAATTTACTCCAAATCTGATGATTCACTAAAAAGGAGATAAAATGATTAAATAATTGAAACAATTTGAAGGCACAGACAAATTTGATATAAGCCTATCATATATAAAAAATATAATGCAGAGCAAAAACAATATATAATTCTATTACCTGTTAGGTGAGAATCCGGCAATGCTCGCAAGTCTGGCCGGCATTGAGCATGACTTTGCAGAATGAAATTCATCGGCGAATTCTGCGAGTTTATGAGATGAGAAGACAGCGCTTTCCCTCTTCTTTATCATAAATTCATTTGGAAGAAGCCATTTATGATCAGCACATTCTTCTATTGTCGGACGTTTACTAAAATTTAAAATTAATGATTAAAACATTTGTGTAAATCATAGTAAAAATGAATGACTGACTGAGGCGTGAGTTTAAATATAGTGAGAATGAATCGAATCGCTTCTTGAGTTATTTCTGGGTAGAGTTGATCGAAGAGATAACGGACATAAACTATATTTTGTGCGGTTTCACTATCATTAGAGCCACGGAATGGCGAAACACCACTCAATAGAATATAAGTTAAAACTCCGACACACCAAATATCCGTTGATTGGGTGACCTCTTGATTCTTTATCAATTCCGGGGCTGAAGTTGAAAAATTGAGAGTAAATAATGAATAATGATATTGAGACTGAAATAAAGAGATTATTTGGTTGACTCACAAATATATTCAGGCGAAGCATTGATAGAAACTTTAGTTCCAGCAATAGGAACATGTCTGGCATTAGCGAAATCGCATAATTTGATATCATGTCTGCGCTGATTAATCATAACCACATTATCGGGCTGTAGTTCTAATAGACAAATGTTTCTAAAATGTAAATATTCAATCGCATCGAGCACTTGATGAATGATCTTTGAAACTAATTCTTCGGTATATTTCTGTCTTTGGGAAAGGAAAGTGAGCACATCTATGCCCGAAAGTGTTTCCATAACCAGTACATAAATACTTGACCCACGACTAGCATAATGAAGGTCTGCTATTCTTTCGTGAGCTAATGATTTCATGATCTCATATTCATTATTAATTCCAGACTCGATTTCACTTTGTGTGAGAACTGCTTTTGTAACTAAAGTGGAATTAATTTCTTTAACTAATGTTTTACAGATCAATGAGAATCTTCCGCGAGATATTTCTGAAACAAAGTTATACAAACTGTTGTGCTCTTCTTCTGTTAATGGAATCGGATTTAATTCTTTGTTATAATCAATGTCTGGAATTAATGGCATATCATCTATAATGACTTTACCACTACTTTCTGTTATAATTTGTCTATTTATTCGTGCTTTTGGTAATTTAATCCTTACGGCATCGCTGGATGACTGAGTCTTAGCGACTTCACTCAAAAAGCTGGGTTCACTCCACCCAAACTTATTTCTAGCATAAACACGGAAATAATAGCTGGTCTCAGGCTCTAAATCACTTACAACATAAAACTCATGCATAATATTATCGGCGACAACAGTCCAATTCTTGTCATCAGTTTTTTGGTATTCAAGTTTGTAACAAAGTATATGACTATTTCCGTCTATTTTTGGTGGACTCCAACAGACATAAACTTCTCTATTAGAGCCACCTTTGATTTCTGGTGGTTCAGGATGTCCGGGAGTGTCACCTAATTGGAGTCGAGCTCTGCAAACAACAGCTCCTTCTGAATTCCTGGCGACACACTTGTAATGCCCGACGTCGTAAGCTCGGGCAGGTTTGATCCTGAGCTCACATCGACCATAATTAGTACGTTTCACTTCAATACGACTGCTTTCAATCAAAATGCCGTCGTTTCTAAACCAGGTATAGCTCGGAGACGGCTCTCCAACTGCAAAACAGCTGAACACTACATCATCGCTCTCTTTAATCACAATATCTTTTAGCTTTTCTCTGAAAAATGGAGCTTTAACTGTAGCGCCAGTTCCGATATTATCAGACGCCTCTTTTTTCATGTGATGCAGTTGTCCGTAGGCATATCCAGAGGTACCGATTTCTCTCACCAATCGCATTGGTTTAGATCTTGAGCTCAGACCTTTCTTCTCTTCATCTATTTCTTCATCCATAATATCAGTGAATTTTCTTCTCTCTCTGACGGCAACCTGTGGTGCATAGCCATAACCGATCTACAAATTAATTATTGGATTAATTAAAGATTCTTAACCAGACTGACCACCTCTCACACATCGAGGGGTCCGTCCGATTGTACTGTATTAAAAATATATATTATAACATAATATTTGATAAGTAGTAGAAATATTCAAGAAGAATATTTATTAGTTATACATTTGTTTATTAATTATTCAATTTATGTAAATAGTGTTTGTTCTTAAACGCAAAACTCACATTAGCGTCACCCCAATGAGACTCTCTCAAACTGGCCGCCAAACTTGGACTCCTCGAAGCCCCGACTCTAAGATACTGTCGAATTCTAGTGGCAAAGTCGGTGTCACGCAATTGCAACAAATAGGTGTCGGGTCCGCTTTGATATCTTGAAAAAAGCAAAAAAGTATAAATATAATTGAGTTGAGACAAAATTACTAATATCTATACTGGCTTTCAGAATGAGCGTCGACCGGTTCTCTTGAGATCTTCTGCTTCATCGTTTCATCAAATTGTGAGGGTTTGAATTTGGATCTGCGAACCTCTCTCTCTGGACTTGGAGGTGGTGTGTATTGTTCATCGGGAGGATATATCATTCGACTCGGATGTGTAAAGCATGAGTGCAATGGTCGGCGCCGGTAATAGTTCTTACACGAAGCGTTTGCGTACTAAACAGTATAAATTGTTAACTTAAAAAATAAGATTAAATTATTTGACACTTGAATACTGACCCAACTTTTCCACCTCTTTTGGTATTGACGTAAATTATCGATACAACTCAATTGATCCCCAGTTCTTGGTCGATCTGCAAGCCTAAACCATGGGTGTTGAAGCGCTGTCTTCACGTCTATTCTACGTGAAGGGTCGAAAACAAGCACTTTAGATAAGAAATCTCTTCCTTCATCTGATATTTCCGCTAATCTTTCTTCTGAAAGATCTATTTTCCCGGTTTGTAAATTTTGAAGAGTTTCTCTATCGTTATCACCCAAAAAGGGTGAAATACCAGTAATCAAGATATATGTAATAATTCCCGCTAAAATTAAAGAAACATTTATCTTAAATAACTATCAGAAGCAAATTTTCTTAATTGAATACCTGACCAAATATCAGAAACAAAAGTTGCCGATTGTTTATTTAGAATCTCTGGAGCGACGAATTCCGGGTGACCGAACTCTATATAATAGTTGATTCCAGGAATCAATCTTTGGGCTAAACCAAAATCACCAATTTTTATATCAGAGCCATTAACTCTTTCGACGAGTACATCACCGATCTATTAAGTAATAAAACGAATAGTACAATAAATTATAAATTTAGAAATCTTCAAAAACTAACAGTCAATCCAAAGTGAGCTATATTTTTGAAGTGCAAGTATTCGATTCCCTGAAGTATTTGTCTGACAAAATATGCGACTTCACTCTCAGTCAATGTCCCCTTTTGTAAAATGGACTGAAGGAGTTCTCCGCCTCCACATAAATCTGTAATTAAAGTTAGTGAACGTGGAGATGATGTGAAGGCATCCCATAATCTGGTAAGTTTTGGGTGATATCCGAGTTGATTCATTATATCGAGTTCTGAATGCATATATTCGATGGTCTTGTCCTTCCCGTGCATCATCTTTGAAGCATAACTTTTACCACTTGCTCTTTCGACGGCGTGATAAACAATACCCTGAGTACCCCTTCCCAACTCATCGCCAATGTCATAAAACTGTTCAAATGGCTTAGTTTTTGGTTTAACTAATTTATGATAACCAAAAGTGTATTTATCGAATTCGACTTCAGATTCTATTAGTTATTAAAAATATTCACAAACATTATAAATAACAACACTTTAAAATTGAGATAAAATATTTTAGTTTATATATTTGTTTGAAGACTAGAATAAAAACTTCATTTATTTAAATAGACGTTTTTGAAAATGAAAAAACTTAATACATTTTATGATAAGTATTATACCTTCAATGTGTAACATTGCTGAAGTTGAAGCATTACCAGCAATGTTCGACGCTGTGCAAGAGTATAAACCAGCATCTCTTGAAATCACGCCGTTTATGAAAAGAGTGGCTCTGTCTGGAGATTCCCATAAAATTTTGATGCGATCCGATTCATGTAACGGTTGCCAATCCTTAAACCATCTGACTGTTGGTTCTGGTACTCCAATAACAGTGCATTCCAGCCTTGCGTGTCTGTATGCGAACACAGACGTTTCTTCGAGTCGTTTTGTGAATACTGGCGGTTCTTTTGGTTCATGCAATTGATTAAATATAATTATAATATACTGTACTGAATATTAGAAACACTTATACTGTAAGTCGATATAATTGCAAATTGCAATGTACTGTAAATATTATTTTGCATAAGTTTAGTTAATATGAAATAGTGTTATATTTATACAATTTATATCTTTGTTCCATTGAATAAGTTATGAAAAGATCCAGAAATAAGACTTAAAGTTATAATTAGATTAACAAATAAGTGTTTCATACCAGCAATCAATAATTTAATCTTTTTTCTGGCTTCTCCGTGTTCGTTAGTTGCCTGACAGCTGTAATATCCCACATCACTTTCTGTCATTCGTGTAATAAACAAACAAATCTGTCCGTTCCTATCTTGCATAGAGTCGTATTTTCCACCCATTTGTAACTTTAAATGTGTATTCAAATAAATCTCATATAATGTTTACATAAAATAATTAACTTTTGAGTGAATGTCTTTTTTCAAACCTTTTCTCCCTCAAAATCCCAGACAATATTTGGATCTGGATATGCGTAAACCCAAAACTCAATGGTGACAGGTTGGCCACGAATGCCATATAAGATTTCTTCTTCTTCACGCAAAAATCGAGGCGCAGACGCTTTAATGACAAGAAACAACATAAGCTTGAGAGACAAAAATTGAAATAATGGTATACCGTGTTTGGTGATAGACGGATGTTCTAACTCATAATCTTTCGGTCTGTGTAATGCGGGTTGTGTTGGAGGCTGTAATTTACTTCTGAAAGCCGTCACGTATGGCGACGGATCGCTTATTCCGAATTTATTCTCAACTCTTATTCTAAAACTATAGTCTTCTCCTGGACTTAAACCTCCGACATCGCATTGTGAATCTTTTATACCTGTTTGTAATTTAGAAAGTTTCTTATATTACTGTTCAATCGAATAGTTTGTTTGGATTTGGACACAATTTATTAACTTTGAGATGTTCTATACCTGTACGAAATGCAACCCATTCTCCATCAGAAACTTTACACCACTCAACTATATAAGTAACTGGAATTCTCGGTTGAATAGGGATTGATGGAAACCATGAGAGCGTCAGATCGCCGTCAGTCATTCTAGTGATTCTTGGCTTATCAGGTAATGGCACAGGAATGCCAGGCTGCTTAAATCTGTCATAACCTTTCAGCTGATCCCCTGAAGGCTTTCTTTTGTGTTTATCATCCAGTGCTAAATAATTGAAAATTTGTTTCAATTCGACGTTCAGTTAATATATCTTTATTTAGGCTCGTATTTAAAGCTGAACAGATTTTCAATATGTAAATGAGTGGTGTTGTTATCAGTTGTTAATACAGAAATCATGCTTTTATTTGTATTCATATTGACAACACTACTACAGTGGCGAAGTCAGTATAGGGTGAATATAGAGTATTAGCACATGTCTCACAACTTTAATTTCAAACTATAAGATAGAGATTAAAGTTGCAGTGATTACTGTTAAGCATTTAAGTTTTATTATTGCAGATCATAAAAGTCTAAATCAAAAATTGAATAAATAAAAAGAGGATATTCGCTTCAAATTCCTAAATTCAATAAGTTTGAAGTTCAAACTTTGTCATTCATTTTCGCTCTCTTTTTATAATTATGAAAACAATCGAAAATATGACTATAAATACAGATAACACAAACATTAAAAGAGGATAAATAAAAGCATTTCAAACATAATAGTTTGATCATTAAGTTTAGACAAGAGCTGCAAACTTAAAATCTAATATTTCTTAACGCTCATCACCGGTAGTTTGTAAAAATAGTGTTCAGTTGAGTTAACATTATCAATGATAAATTGTACTGAACTTTGTTTTGAACATTATTTAGTTTAAGCTAAAAGTTGAAATACTTTTCCATTAAATTTGAATTCAAATTTTTTGTTACCTTAAAAAATATCTCAAAATCAAAAAGTAAAAAAGTTTCGATGGCATGAATAGAAATGCGCTTTAAGATCGATACAAAAGAGCCAGAAGGCCTAAATCACTCGTCTCTGGTCATAATTAACAAAATTTGTGAGTTCGCCACTGCACTACTGAAATTAATTAAGGCTCAAACTGGTCAATAAATAAGCTCTTTAATTCGCTTTGAAAATAAATACAATTAACATTTCTTTATAATAATAAACTCTCATAAATATTAACAATTAATCGTAATTTAAAATATTGTGAAAATTAAAATAAAGGAAATATCTATATATCAATATTTGATTTAATATCACGTAATCAATTAAATATTAAGCTTACATTGCATTGAATGACTTTATAATGATAAGAGGGGTATCACAACTAATATCAGTTATGATTAATCTTAATAAGATTTTATCTATATACTGCTAATTAAATTGTTTTCATTGGAGATGACCTTAAAAAGCATAACTATTTTTATTGCTTTAAATTATTAACGAGTGTTTAGAATTGGTTAAAGCTTGTGAGACAAAAGCAATTCAAATGCGGTCTAAATATACTTTAAATTAGTTTAGAACTAAAACATGCGATGAACTGGAATAAGACCATATAAATTATAAGGAATACTGTATAGCAAAATACAGGAAAATGAAAACTCCTCAGAATTGGGCAAAAAGAGCTGGATTGCAAAAAATAAATTTGCCATTCGTTTAAAAAACATTTTCTGATTGATTGACAAGCAGTACTGTAACCAGGATTTTAGGTTAGGAAGGGCTTCACATAGAAAAAATCCAAGATATCACAATCGCTATAGACCTAAACTTCAATAACCATTGGGGGCTATAACCCCCTGCCCACCCCTAGTTAAGGCTGTGTTGACAAGTCTTAGCGAAACAGACAATTTTCATATGTTTATAATAAGAACTGAATCATTTTGGTATATAATTGCAATGATTACTCATACACGTGAATATGAATTCACGAATACTATCGAGACTAGTATCGCATGGAAACTGTGGAGAACCGCAAGCGTTCATCATTATGAATAAAGATACAAATAAACACATCGCTGAAAAAGCATATGTGTAAGGGTTTAAATCGTTTAAATGAGTCATTTCTCTATGATATGCCTCACGGAAAGCCGATGTCATCAAATACGATCGCTTACACTCAAAAGTCAACTGTGCAGTCGAATTATCGTAGCCATGGATGTTAGTCGCATGACATCTATATTCTCCTAAATCAGACGCTTCCACATCTCGTATTTCAAATCGAATCATTCCGTTTCGAAGATATTCAACGTTATATTTCGTGGACGACAACGGATCGAATTCAACACCATCTTTAAACCTGAATTTAAATAAATATAGTTTGCAATTGAAATATACAACAAAAGTTGGGGTCAATTAAAGTGTCGTTAGTTTGAAGTCTAAAAGATTAGTAATCAAGTGATTGATTGAACATAAAAAGTTGCAAACATACCATTTTATTTCTGGTTTTGGAGAACCTGTGACACAAGCTGTGAATTTCGCATTTTTTCCTTCACGTACTTCACAATCTCCAAGTTTTTTCAAGAATGACGCCGACTCTCCTTTACGTTCGTGATCACTATCGATGATCAAATACAATAAAGTCAATAAATTAGTTGATGTAAAAGAAAATTCATTTTCCAAATTGTAAAAAACTTACCTCAAAGTGATATTAGCCATACAGGAATCAGTTCCACATATATTTTTAGCCCTACATTCGTAAACACCGCTGTCCTTATCATTTGGTCTGACGATAACTAAAGTACATTTATCTCCCTCTTTGAAAATACTGTATTTAATGCCCGGTTCAATACGTTCTCCATTATAATACCAGACAATATCAGGTTCAGGAAATCCTTTCACAGTACAGACCAGTTTGAAAGGCTCTGAAATACCCGCTTCTGTGTCAGAAAATTTTTGGATGAATTTTGGCGCATATTTTTGAAAGACATCTCCCACTGCTTTTGAAGTGGCATCTCCCAACGAATTGGAAATCTTAACTTCATATAAGCCTTTATGTTGTGGACTGCATTTTGCTATTTTCAACTCTGCTTTTATTCCATCGAAAGAAATTTGGATATTATCGGAAGCTTTAATAGGCTTACTCTCAAAAAACCACTTAATGTCTGGCAATGGATTTGCTTTGATTGTGGCCACAAATATCATGGACTCGCCTTCATTTGCAGAAATATCTTGAAGTGCTTGTAAAAATATAGGCGCACATTCTGGTCCGCTGTCATCGGATTTAGATTTAACTTTAAAAGGAGCCGATGTCTCAGTTTTACCGAATGGATTGGTAGCTATTGCACCATAAGTTCCTAAAAAGGTTATCAATTGGTTAGTTATACAATTATTCAGATTCTATGCATTACCGCTGTCATCAGGTGTGCATTTGTCGATTAGTAATGCATGGGTTCCATCGTCTCCAGCGAACGCTTTTATATGATAGTTATCAGGTATAAGTGATTGACCATCTTTTGTCCACTCCAACTCTGGTTTAGGTTGTCCTTCAACTTTTGTCTCTAATTTTGCGGGAAATCCTTCGATTCCTGTCGTCTCTTCTAAGGGTTGATCAAACTTCGGTTTTCCTGAAGAAAGAATTATAAATATATTGATTGCAATTAAAACTCAGACAATAGTTTATTATAGATTTGATGGATGACTAACTATTAACAGTGACGGGAGCACTGCTTCGTGTCTCTCCAACGTCATTAACTGCTAAAGCAATATAATTTCCTTCATCTTCAGGTTTCACCTCATCCAAGACCAGTTCTACTGTGCCGTTGGGTTGGCTTCTTATGTGGACCCTATCATTAGGAATAACTTGTTGGCCATCTTTTATAAACCTGACGTCAGGGGCTGGTTCTCCAGATGTCTTCACAGAGAGCTTTCCGGGTTCTCCTGATGTCCAAGTGGTTGGTTTGAGTCCTTCTATTATTTCAGGTTTGTTAAGAACTTTTGCCTCAACAACAACGGGTGCACTGCTTCGAACTCTTCCTTCATCATTGATGATCACAACTACATATTTTCCGGCGTCTTCAAGATTAGCGCTGTCTATTTGAAGGATAACTGTTCCGTCGGGCAGTTCTATTAATTTGATTCTGTGATTGGATTCGATCTCTACTCCGTCTTTCATCCATTTGACACTCACAGGAAGGTCTGATTTGAATTTCGCTTTCATTATTAATTGATTTCCTTCTGTCACAGAAGAGGGTTTCAACTCTTCCAAAAAGGTTGGCTTTTCTTTGACAGCACTAATTGATTTTGGGAGTACTTTGACTGGCGCTGAACTGTAAGCTTTTCCAGCAGTATTCGTAACTTCAATTTTATATTCTCCTGCGTCTTGAGCTCTGATTGCATCAATTAATAGGGCAACCGTTCCATCTGGTTCCCTAAGAAACCTAAAATATTCTTTCGGACCTATTTTTTCTCCGTTTTTAAACCAAGAAATGGTATCGATTTGACCTAAAACTTGACATTCAAGTCTACAGGGCTTTCCTTCTTCAACATTCATTTGTGTCAATTTTTTGATAAATTCTGGTTTTTTAGCTAAAGTTTCAGCTGTTAAACAACAAAATCATTGAGAAAAAGATATAAAATTCATATTTAATACATACGAGTTTTTACTACTTTCACATCACACGAAGAAATTATTTGTCCGTCTGGGGTATTGACAATCAATAAGTATTTTCCAGCATCTTGTAATTGAGCGCAATCAATACTTAGAGACACAGAACCGTCCGGTTTAGTTTGAATATTGACTATTTCTGAAGGTTCAACAGGAAGGTTGTCTTTAATCCATTTAACTCCTGAAATCGGTCCATCTATTTGAGCGATTAAATTCAGAGGTTTTCCTTCAAAAACAGTCACAGAATCGGGTAATTTATTTCCAATAACATTTACATCACAGAAAGAAGATAAGTCACCACTCGGAGACATTGCAATAATACCATACTTTCCTGCGTCTTGTGGTTTAGCAGATTCTATATTTAATGAAACAGTTCCGTCGGGTTTTGTTATAATCTTAACATCCTTTGAAGG
>JAUJYT010001059.1:0-13328 GCA_033996565.1 Nanhermannia nana
TAATGATAAGAATTATTCACAAAAATAATAAATTGCATCTATATCATATATGATAAACTTATTTTCGTTGTAATTACAATAATAGAATGAGGAACCTTTTTAAAATAAATGTTCTAATTTCTTACTTTACGTCAAGAGTTCGAAAATTAAATGTAAATTTTGAAAAACTAGTTAAGGACTATTAACCTTTGCCTTCATTTTTTTAATTGATCTCGAGTTTGTCAATGCTGAATGTACTCTTGAAACCTGTAGTTGTACACTTGCGGAAATAACGATGCTATAGGTTATACATACCTGTAAGGCTCGAAGTTTTAGTTATTTGTATAAAAAGCTTTTTCTGCATTAAAGTTTGAAATCGAAAAGAACTTATCTGTTGATAAATTCAATAACAAATAAAAACTTTTCATGTGCTATACATGAAAGTATATATTTTATATTCTCGGATCGTTTTTTCCGTAAGTGTATACAAATGTTGACTACATTACAGCTTTCAGGATTTATCTCAACAATGAAAAACTCCCGATCATTTAAAAAAATATGGGCAGAGCTAATGTCCTAATTGATAGAGCTGTATCCCTTTCTATTTCGCCCGTTTTATCATTTAAAATGTTGCGGTGTCTAAATATTGTAACATTTGAACGAAACTTTAATTTATTGCAGTCAAAATATATCTCCATAGTTTTTTCAATTAATATTGTCATATAAACGTTAATTAATTTACAGGTTCTCAATAATATGAGAGGTTAACATATTTTCTCTAAAGTAAAGTACAATCAATTGCTTCATTAAAGGTATAACTTTAAGATATATACTTTCACGTATAACAAGGCTTTCCATTGAGTTTATATTATATGTTTTACAGGTAAGTATATATCTTAAGGAACATTAAATTTTATGCCTTTAAAATTGCTATTCACTGTACTATAATCTGGATTTATATGTCTATAAAGCCTTAGCATTTTGACTTGAAACTAAAGACTAGGATTTCCAATGAAGTAATGTCTTTAGTCATCGCTAAAAAACGAAAGACCGTCTAAAGAGTTTAATATAAGCGATAATTTGTTGCGATTCTATTTCTAAATTCTCTAAAACATCTATAAAAATAACAATTTGTAAAAATTAAAAGGTTTTTATATTAAATACACCTACTTTATGAAAACTTAGCGCACTCGGGGGTAAGTGCTCGCGTTCGGCAAGATTAAGGCACTCACATAATATAACTAAAATCTGATTATCGCTGCAAAATGTTTTTATAAATATCATAAAATACTTTGATAAAAATTTTATAAACCTCTAAAATTATTTATTGACTTTCATTTAATTAATGAACACTAACTCTATAATATAATATATAATTTATGTACAAAATGAAAAATTGAAAATTCATTGTTCTATGCACTTTACATTTTTACCCGAATTTCTCGCCTCTATAATAATTATTAATATTATTAATTATATTGGATAAAAATTAGATATAATTTATAATTAAAAAAATTTTGGAATTTAAATTCAATAAAGTTTAAATATATTTAAATGGATTTTATCCTATTTTTGAATGTTGCGTAAATAAATTGAAAAACGTCAAGTAAAAGTAACTTTACTTAACATATAAAAAGGACACAATACATAAATAAAAAATACAATTAAACAAATAAATATTAAATTTTGATGATAGTCAGAGACGTATTTTTAGTATTTAAAACTTCAAAAACTAGTATTTTAGTATAATTTGTAAATTTGACATAAATTAAATTATATTTATATCAAATTCGTAACGACAAAGTGGCGATAAAGTGAAGAGTGGTCTAGAATTAAAATTTAAAGACTACACTTAAAAATGCTAATTTAGCACTAAAATTTTTTTTATATTAAATAATTTTTTATATTTTGACATATATAAATTGCTTATCTAACTCGTAAGTTCTTTTTTAAACGATATGTCATTCAGTCATCAAAACAAACTGTAACTAAATGTTTAACATTTAAAATCATTTTTTTGACTCTTATCTGATTAATATTATGTGTGAATGAACGCTCAAAATCTGCAGAAAATAGTGGAAATTCTACAAATTTTCAGAAATTTTAAATGTTTGTTAAAGGAATAAAATTTTTACTTATAAAACAGGGTAAATCAGGCAATATTATAGTTTTCATTACAAAATTAGTCTTTTAGTACCAAAGTTCAAAAATAAGTATTTTTATAATAAATATGTACTCATTTCAATCGTTATAAACTGATAGATAAAGATTTCTAAAATTCCTAGGCCCGTATGCACACTCTCATTTAAACCTGGTTTAGCTTTAAACTCGGTTTAAAACCCATAGACACAATTGAAATTTAAACCTAGTTTAAAGCTAAACCAGGTTTAAATGTGAGTGTACATACGGGCCCTAAAGTTTACTCAAAGAATAAATGTTAGTTTTTATTAAGTCACGTCTCTGATGATAATGACATCTCATATGAGTCTATCACTAAATCAAAGTTTCACAGTTGGATAAGACTATTCATTAGTTATTCAGAACCAGGGCTTTCTATTTAGTGGCTTAAAATATAAAGTCCCAATTTATTGACACTTACAGTAACAAAATTAAAGATAAAGATATTTTTATGAAAGTTTTCTTTCAGTCTTTTACAAAACACAATAATCCCAAATTTTGTGACATGATGTGAGACATATCTCTTAAAACTTATTCAAGTGATACTGTACATACTGTAGGTATTTTACAGTAAATATATTGTTGAGCAGAAATAAATGCTAAAGATAAGAAAAAATTGAAACAAACCTTAATTCCTCTCTGAGTATTCCGTGTCCAATAATGAAGTGTAACTTTTCAAGATTAGATGTTGGTCGCGATTCAAGCCAGCTGCTATAGGTATCGGCTGCTATATCATCATCTTGAAGACGCCGCCTGACGTCTTCACTCAACTTATTTTTCTTTTTAAGAGTCAAAGACACCAGTTTGTTACGGATGGAGCGAGACTTAGGCTTGTTATCTATCGCCTCCTTAATTAGCAAAAATTTTGTTTATTGGTTTTGAGTAGTGAAGAGTATAAGCTAAGCTTGAACTTAGTTAGTCTCAGCTCAAGCTCAAGCTCAATCATTTTCAGGTGAAGCTCAAGCTCAAGCTCAATCATTTTCAGGTGAAGCTCAAGCCTATGTAAGATAAGCTCAACTCAAGCTTAAATGTGTGAGATTCTATTACAGAATATATAAATATAAGGTAAAACGAAAGAATTTATAGACAGCCATTGTATTATAAAACTATAAAATATTATTCTAATTTGAGACGTATTTTGAATATATTCGTTTAAATTATATTGAAATCATTTTTGAAAAGAATATTACAAGTCTTGGTCAGAAAACTTAATAATTTTTCTGCTCAAGCTGAGGCTCACCCCAAAAACATATGCTTAAGCTCATTCAAAATGAACTAATGCTTTAGAGGTAATTAAGTTAAGCAAAATAATGAAATATCTCTATGAAATACCATTTCAAGACCCATTAGTTGCGCCTCTTGGAACTCTTTGCTCTTTATGAAATTCCTGCCTAAAGTTGCGGTCACTTTACTCATTACAGATGTGTTATCCTTTAAAAATTAACATTAGTGTAATTGCTATGCATTGAAGAATAGACTTTTTTAGATAATTTAAATTATAGTGTACTCACGCGTCCCATTGTATGAAACTTTGGTTCTGTCAAATCTCCCATAAAGCGTAAAACTGTGATCCACAGTGCTATAGAAGCCTAAGAAAGTGAACAAACTGATAATTACAGGCAACCGTTGCTTCATAACTCATATAACTTAAATCCGATATTAACCCGTGGAATAAAAGAAATCTTATTAATTTTTAAAAAGTTTTAATTGAAAAAAATGTTATAACACTTACAGTGCATTTGAATTTTTAAAATGGAAATGTGAATAACATTATTGTAAAAATTTTAAATACATTATTACACACAGACAGACACACACACAAACGAATAACACTATTCTTTATAATATAGATATTAATATTTATAAAGCAATCATAAATTATCAACTGATTAATTATCGGATTCTTAGTTTTAAAACTAATATAAAATTAGTAAATAAAGAAAGACATGTGACATACCATACAATCTCCTTGAGTTTGAAGAGGTAGAAGAGGTTGTTTCAATGGTTTTCGTTGATAATGATGTCCAACATTTGCTTGAAAATAAGTTGTGGCAAACTTTTGAAATTTGTATTCTGACAAGTCCTCTAACTCTTCATGAGGAACGGGCGGAACAATGCCTTCACTTTCCATTATATCATTATGAAGTTCGCCATTAGGTCTCTCCAGATCTCTGAAAGCTGAAGGACCGTTGTGTTCAGTCATATTATCAGTTCGAGGGAGAAAATCAAACATCGCGTCGACTAGTTTTGAGTCATCCAAAACCTCGTCCTGTCTGTGCACTGCGTCTATAATAACAGCCTTTTTCTCCTCAATTTTGCGTTTGTCCTCAATTTCAGCCTCTTTTTTCTTGAATTCAAACTCTTGAAGTCTCTCAAAATATTTTCTTTCAGCAATTTCTTTAGCTTTTTTCGGATTCATTTGTTTTCTAAGAAGATTTTCTTCTTGTTCTTTAAGTCTGAGCGCTTCAAATTTGCTTCTATTTTCATCTCTAAGTTTATAGTATTGTCGTCGAGCGATCGCACCGCGAATGAAAGCTTGTATCTTAACAGCTGCCCGATGTCTACTTCTAAAATCTCTTCGAACTAAATATCCGCGACAAACCGCTTGTAATGAGACTATATGTCCGCGAAGATGCTTAAAACGATGGGTTAGTATTCTGGAGCGAATGAGGGCTTGCAGTCTGAGATAACCCAAACGCATCTGTTGTTAAAGGTATGCAGTTATGAATAGTTATGTACCGTTACATGTAATACAATGCATGAATGCAAAGGAATGCTATTATGAGTCCCTCCCTTACTAAAAATGTTCGGATAACTCACCGCTTTATATTTTTTGCGTTGAATGAAACCCCGCCAATAGCGTTGAATCACAATCGCATTATTTCTCATTCTCAAAAACCTTCTTCTATGATACCAACCCCTGATTGCTCTTTGAAGTGTTAATATATTTTTTGTGAGAACGCGATCTCTTTCTTGCTCTAAGAACAGATCGTGTGCGTCCTATAAATCCAGTTTAAAATAATATAGTTTAAAGTGGAATCTTTCAAATTAATTGATTTATTGCTTAAATCAAAGCTAACCTTAAGAAAAACTTTAGATTTTCCCAATTGGTAATCAACTTTTCCCAAAACCACTGAACAAATGCGTGCCGTTAAAGCCCTACAGTCAGGTACTTTATGTGCAGGTCCTATACCAGGCAGTAAAAAGCGATAGCGATCTATAAATTCGGTAAATGTATGCCTAATCGGATAACCGGCTCTTCGAATTCTAATGGTTTCCATCATTCCTGAATATCTAAGCTGTTTGCAGCACAAAACTCTATCAAACATCTGTAAAATAAATAGATTTAATTAAAATTATATTTCAAATAAAAAACATACCATTGGTTTCTTAATTTCATTTGGTTTTATGCATCGTATGAAAAAAGGATGGCATTGACTTAATTGTCGCATAAGAGAATCTAATGACTTCTTAAACTGTGCACTTAATGTCGGAGCTTTCTTTCGGGTGTCGTTTCCCTATTATTTAAAAAATACTCATTTTATATTAAATAAATAAAAGCAAACAAATAAATGCAAACCATTCCGAATTCTTGAGTGAAAAGACTTTGCAAAAATTTATTTTTGCTGACTTGAATCAATTGAACCAAATCAGCATTAAAAGTGTCTCTATTTTTCTCGAGAAAGCCTAAGAAAACAATAAACGAGATGATTAAAAAACTGCAATGAATTTGACAAAAGCTATTGATTAATATACCCCTTGTATCGTAAAATACTATCCCCGCGAAATGATTTAATCCAAATGATTGATTAATATCTGATTTAGGCTTCAAATAGTTAACATTAGAGCCGTGTGTCTTATGAAGTTTGTTCAATAGCGTTAAATCAGTTCCTTTGGGAAATTTGCTCTCTTCGTCAATTAAAGCCATTATATTCATTGGTTTGGCAGCAATTAGATCGAGAGCTTCTTGATTATCAACAAACTCGATGTGCTGCCAATTTATTGTCTCTAAATTATATTCTTCCTGTTCGAGTTTGAATATATGTCTCACAAAGAACTGCTGCAGGTTTTCATTCGCATAATTTATACAAAACTGTTCAAAACTATTGACATTAAAGTTTTCAAAACCAAATATATCGAGAACACCGATTGAAGTGCGATAATGATTAACAGAAGGCTTTGGTTTATAAATAGCAGAATTGATTTTATTTACAATCCACACAAACATTCGTCCGTAAATGCCTTTAACAAAGGCATCGCGCACATCAAGTGATTGTTCAGCACTCATAGTGGACACAACAGTGTCTCCGTGAGCGAAGATTGTTCGCGTGGTTAAAGCATCAATTAGGTGCTGCTGATTCACATCCAGCAGTTTTGAGGAACTGCCGGCACTGCCTGTGTTTGTGATTTCAGTGGCATCTAAATTGTCTATCACAGTGGCTGTCATGCGATTCAAATGAATGTACAATTAATTATAAATGAGAAACTATGCTATATTTATGTCTGCATTACCTCTATATTTAATATTTCCCAAATGCAAAAGTGCACTCAATATTTTGAGCACTTCCCAGATCTCAGGATCTGAAAACATCAACACTTTCATTGCAGATCTAATATCAGCGAACTCTGCGGCATCATCTCTTCCCTCGCAGGTAATACATCCTCCTTGAGTCAGATAATAGAATTTAGACGCATCCTGTAGTTCAAGCTTTTGCTTCTCATCTTTACTCATTCCCGCCAACAAACAATAGAATATGTGATAATTTCTCTCATCATTCGCTTGGCCGACAATACGAGACTTTTCAAGTAAGTACTGATCAATTTTTGCTCCTTCGATAAATCCTTGTCTATTAAAATGGATGTCAATATACTTTCCGAACCGACTAGAATTGTCATTTCTTATGGTCTTCGCATTTCCAAACGCTGTATTAAATTAAGTTTATTTTGAGGTTAACTTAAACTTATTTAACTGATCATTGATTAAAAATTGAATGTTTACTTACCTTCTAATATAGGGTTTGCTTCTAATATCTGCTGTTCAATCCACGAGTGCTGACCACTAATAGCTGCCAAGTATTGAAGAATTAATTTAGTAGATTCTGTTTTTCCGGCACCACTTTCACCACTAATGATAATGCACTGGTCCTGTTGATAACGCTTCATATTGCTATAGGCATTATCTCCGATCGCAAATATATGAGGCGGTAATTCTCCAATTTTGCGATCTTTATAAAGTTTAATCTGTTCGACAGTATATATTGGAAGTATTTGATAAGGATTAACGGCAACCAATATTGAACCGGTGTATGTCTGAAATGATGTCAACGATTGTGTCAAACATTTAAAATAGTAAGTATTTTGTTATCAATTAATCCGACACTTTCTCACTCACATAAATAACATTTTCATTATATCTAATCAATAGATTTCTCAATATCCCCGCTTCGTGCAAATCTCCCACTGAAATCATGTCTTCTACTCCTTGAACAGAGGTTGGATGCATAGCTTTGATACGTCTTTCTGGTGTTAGCCATTGTTCCTTATTTATAAGTTCAAAATTTAATGCATTCAATACAATAATTATAACTTAAATATACTTTTCCGTCGTCGTCAATAACTTGAATACGTCTTCCTTCTGCAGCTATAACTCTTGCACCGATCGCAACATCGAATTCTTTCTTAGATTGAGGTTCAATCCAAATATAATCGCCCTTAAGAATAAAATTGTAAATTAGACACAATTTTTAAAGAATATACTCTTCAAATATGGACTCACTCTCGTAACGATAACCATTTTTGCGTTTTTAATCTCCGATATTTGATTACATTCTACAATCATTGTATAGACAACAAAAATTCAAAAACAAACCATTTTTGCAAAGTTTACAAATATAATAAAAGTTTTCTCGTCTATTATTGAGTAAAATGCAGGTTTTGCTTATTGTTAACTCTGATATACAGTAATATGAACTATAATAATGCTTTAAAAGTTTACCTCAAATTCTATATAAAGATCAATAATATTGGAAATTGAAACAGAAAAGTTTACGCACTTATATGAGACTGAATTAATTAATTAAATTTAAAAATAACATAAAATTCCTTAAAGTCTTGATTGGCAACTTTGGAGTCAAGGTTATGAGAGGCAAGAGTGGTCAATCACCTCCCAATAGCCTTCCAATTACTTAACTGACTAGGTTTGAAAACTATCGATAATTTCTGACTAAAGGCATAATTTGTACTTTTCAACAAAGTATAGTATATATAATATATAAACAAAATAAAAGTTTGAAAAGTAAGAATTTATAATTGTTAAAAGTAACTTTTTGTGTTGGATAACATACCCGAAAATTCCCAAATGAAATGGCGAACTTATTTTGAGAAAATTAATTTTTTCGCTAATATGAGATGAAAGTTAACGACACGTATAGACGACTAGTTAATTCAATTCTATTGATTACAAATATAATTCTAATTAATAACTAACAATTCTTTAGTCGCATAATTCAATTCGTTGCACAATTAATCCTAATAAATAAAATGAGTAGACATGGAATTTAAATAAGTTAAAAACACACACACACTGACTGAGTATAGGAATACTATTGCCGTCACACACAAACACAGCACAATATACGCTTGTTTGTTACCTGCGGTCTAATACCGCATTCTACAGGTACTCTACAGCTAAACTTCTATACCACCTGTATTAGTGTGAGTTGAGTGCACTAAAAATTATAATATATTTTAAATTATTTATTCAAAACTTGGTTTCGTTATATTTTTAATTAATTAATTTCATGTTAAAACAGGTATTCCTTTATTGCATTGCAATATGAATTGCTTACAATTGCATTCCGAAGATAAAGTACTTTGAGAGGCAAATTCTAACAATGTAACGCCTAATCTTATGAATCATTAAATGTTATTTTATCTTTAGTTACAAATGATAGCAATTATCACTGCCTTTAAATAACAAAGATTATTGTAAGTATGAATCAAACGAAATATAAGAGTTGTTATAAAAATAATAGATAACTCAATTAGAATTCAAAGAAAACGTTAAAGAGTCTACAATTGATAACATTGTGCATTAATTCAAATAAATGCTAAACTAATTGAATTTAATGGAATTAATCTGCGAATCAAATAAATAATTGAGATATTAAGAGACACTCTTAACTATAATTTATTAAAATAAAGTGAAATCATTGAAAACCGCATAAAGTGAATCAATGAGCTGAATGAGAGGTAGACCTATATGTCACTATTGACACGCCTCAAGTCCTGAAGGGATCGGTGAGCCTTATTTCCTTCCGGCAGGTATTGTAATAGAAGTTAATAAAATGTGGTACTCGTTAGGCATAGATTATCTTCATTTGTCTGATTAATTCAAATGTCATTATTTAAAACAATAAAAACGCTTAAAAATGAATCGAAAAAATAAAAAATGCTATATTTTACACAAATTTAGGCCAAATTGTTATTATAAAATCATTGCTTTATAATTAAAGTTTTCAATTCTATCTTCAAAATGATTAAAATATTTAATAACGAATATAAGATATGAATATATAAACTATAATAACAAATTACGATAATAATTGTTTTGTTAAAATAATAATAATAGGGAGACTCAAAAGATGTGATTTAGCAAATTTTGCAGGCATTTCATATGTGTATTATTGGTCACGATTTTGCTGTCACTTTAAGGCATCGATTAAATCCTATTCAAGAAGAATTCAAAATCTTGCTGACGTCCCATAGCTTTGAATAGAAATTCAAATTTAGATTTAAAAGCAATTATTTAATGATAAGTCTATTAAATAATAGAAAATTGATTACTTTGATAATGCGATCAGTTCCTGATGTGACCATTTGACAGCGCGACTCATCGATGTCCATATGCATCACGCAATGCTTGCTATCGTGATATGTTGCCAGTGATATACGACTATATTCACAAAAGTTATTTCAATTTTTAATACTTTATCAAAATTTATAGCAATTCTGTAAACATTTGCAAAACTACTAAAACAAAGTCCTCTTTAAATATGTAAATAAACGAATTAAGACCTACTCGTCATCACTGATCACACTATGGCACTCATCACAGACTCTGACACGAAATTCATAGCCCATCACAGGGATTGTGCTGCGGTTGGAACTGCACGTATCACAAACAGCTTTACCACAACGGCGACAGTGATGCTAATCATAGGATTAAATATTTCTTATATTTTTATGACATCTGATTAAATAGTAATTAGTTGGCAAACCTGTCGAATCCCAATAGTTTTTTGATCGTACATGGCTTTTATGTTCCAGAAGAATGGTCGCTGACATCTCTGGCAGTAATCACTTTCAGCCCATTCAGGAGTCTATTAATTAGTGAAATGTTTGAATTACTTTTTTAAGTGATACCGATATATAGTTAAAGTGATCAATAATTACTTCATTGCGTTTTGTGTTCATATTCCAGGCTATGATCATACAGTCCTCTGCAGCTGATATTAATTGTTGAGATGTATTGGAATAGACTAAAGACGTGACTTTATTGCTATCATAACAAAACAGAATTAATATTAAAGACAAAGTAATTATTGATTTAAATGAGAGCATTACTGATGTCCCTGTAATTCATAAGCTGTCCCTTTTTTGCCGCCGATATCCCAACAAATAATCATTCGATCGAATCCTCCAGAAAATAGCATTTGTTTAGTTGTATCCCAAGCCAGACATCGAATGGGAGCTGAATGCCCTTTCAGTGTAGTAATAGGTTTATAAGTAGTTTCTTCGATCTTCAACATAGTTATGTGTCCGTTATAGTCACCGATGAACGCGTGTTTGGACTGCATATCAAATCTGAATCAAATCAAAAACTCATTATTTATTTGAAATCATCAGAAATTAAACAAATAAAAGACAAGTCAAACAAATATATGACTAAAATATATTAAAATTTAGAAACAATGGAAATGAGACTCACTGTAAAGCAGTGACCCAACAGTTACACAGAAAACCCCCTAATCTTCTGCCGGTTTCAGAGCAATGCCATTGAAAGTATTTATCGCGTCCAACGCTTAACACCCATTCGGTAACAATAGAGAAGAAGACAGCAGTGACTCTGCTTTGATGAGCCAAATAGTTTCGCACATGAGTTATACGGTTATAATCTTCTGCGACTACAAACTCAGAGATGGACCCGTTGTCCATCCCTACGAACAACCGTTTCGTCTCATTATTGAAATCCATTGCAGTCGCAGCCGCTTTAACACAATTATCACAACTATTATAACACATTTCTAAATAACAATTCAATCATATAATACCCGGAAGAATATGACAGACAGACGGCCAGTAATTGCCGACATCTCTCTTGAGCCAAATCCGAACAGTTCTGTATTGAAATGCGGTTTATATTAAATATAATTAATTGCAATGTAATTAATAAACAAATACTTGTCATCACTAATACTGATAACCCCTTCCTCTCCGCGCAGTATAAGAGCCATATTCACCACATCCTGATGTCCCTCCAGTTTACTCAATAATTGCATTTTATTGGTTCCGATCGAAGACTCAGAAAAAGGTCGAATCTCTGACGCCATTTATTCGTATTATTAGTTATTATAATAACTATTATTTTGATTATTGTTTCACTTCTTGTCAAATATGAGATCAAATGTTGAAATGTTTGACAATTTGATTAAACCTTTACTGAAAATAAAGCATAAAATTATTGTTTACCATAAAATGATTACAACATTTAAATTAATAATTAATACGAAAAATGCATAAAATGGGTGTCAATGTTATCATTACTATGATTGCTATCAATAAATCAGTTGTAATAATAAATAATAATTAATAAAAGCAATAAAAGTATAAAAATAATAAAATCTTATGTTTATTAAAAATATAATCAATTGTAGTGACAATAATCTAATTAAATGTTATTTAAATGATTACCTCTTTGTGACATACAATCAAAATATTTATTTTTTTGCTAATTATTTGTTTATCGACAATAAAATTAAATTTAAATTTCAATATTAAATAATTTTTGCTTTTGTTGCCACAGATTTTCGATATCAGATGATTGGGCTCTCATTGAGGTCTATGTTTGATATGTTTGTGTGTATGCATTAGTGACTCATCGCTTGCATAGAGTCATGAAATACAGTTCACACTCTTTATGAATTCAAAGACAATTATTACTCAATTTTGAGTTAATTTCATTGTTATAATTATTTTTCTTATCAAACAACTAGTCATAAGTATTGATAATATTTATTTATTAAATAAAATTCTGAAATATAAGTCTCGAAAATATAAACTTAATCTAAACCATAATTAATTGAATAGAAAAGGATTGACTGTAAGGCTAATGACCCAGAAGTATACGAAATTCAAAAGTTTTACATAATTTTGTAGTTTTTATTACACTTAACAATAATTATTACAGTTTTTGGAAGAGCTTAGTCTTCATCTGATTGTGGCTCAGATGAGAAGTAATTCTTTGGCCCACTTCTTACTCACTTTGACTTTTGTTTATTTAAAATATTCCTAATTTTGTTTGTGAACTGTTTTTCAAATACTTTATTAAGAACACAGAGTCAGTAACTTTTTCTGTCTGACGCCCAAAACGCCCGACTCTACCAAATCTTCACACAATTTAAAGAAATATTGGTCACAGACCTGATTCACGCGCATATAAACTGAAAATATAAACTTTTATTAAAAAGTTGTAATTTTCTGGAGTTTACCTAAAATTGCGTTCATATGAACCAAAGTTTCTCTTGGAGTCAAACACACGTTGAATGCATTTTTATAATCAATTTTGAATCACATTTAATTCATTGTAATAAGTGATCAAATTTGGAACATTCCTAATAATGAGTTATGAAAATGTGCTGAAAAAAGAGTGCGAGAGAGGGGCCAACTCTGGGCCAACTTTTATAATCTTAAAGTAAGACAAATAAGGAAAACAATAGAATTAATAAACTTTTTTACAAATATTTTAATTGAATGATTTTGAATGATAGCTACTTTTGAATGAATAGAAATAAAGACAAGATATGAACTAATAATAAGCGATCAATTGTTTGAATAGTTGATAATTTAATATACATATTATAGAGTGTAAGCCCACCACTCATTTTCATAGC
>JAUJYT010001060.1:0-13325 GCA_033996565.1 Nanhermannia nana
CGAATATAGTACACAATCCCTCATATACTCAACGTATAGCATGTATAGCATGTATAGCGTGTATTCCATGCAGTATTGAATCTATTATTTTTGGTGCGTATTATTTCTCTCAATCCCCTAAAACTCAGCGTTCGTTTGTTGGGTTATATCTTATGACGTCTATCACTAACAGACCAACCATTTTAGCGAATCAGAGCTCAATGTCTGAGTCACTCGTCTGTTAGTTTGCTTTCAATTCTTGCTGTATATGAAACCTAATTAGGAAGACTTTCCTCGAGTTTAGTCTAAAAATCAAAGCACTTTTATTTAGATATAAATATTTAGTGCTATTAATCGTCAATTAATTTAACAAAAGTTAGGAAAACCCGAAAATTCTAAAGCTTTACGATTGAGTTAATAAAAGTTATATAATTGATATCAATTGACTCAAGTTCTGAACACAAATCATTGCTATTTTCAAATGTCTTACAGTATATAATACTTTAATAACACTATTACTCCGCACCTTAACCCGCACATAAACCGTAAAATATTTTCAAAACTAATGGTTTATGTTTTGTTAATTCATAAACATTGTAAAAACGGTAAAAAACAGTGCATTTATATTACACGAGTATATTGTTGTTTTCGGTTTTTTAACTCATCCGAAACTGTTGAAACACAATCTGTAACTTATAAATACCGATAAATACATTGCATAACTGCCAGAATCAGAAACTGCCTTCAAATTTTTAATAATAGAGATTTATTGAGTAAGATATGAAAAAAAGTTTTATTTTCTATGAGAGTTAAAATGCAATCATTTATTGAAAAAGCAATGATTTGAGTTCAAAACTTGATATCAATTATATAACTTATTGACTCAATCGTAAGGCTTTTGGGGTTTTCTAACCTTTAGTTAATTAAATGAATTAAACGAATAATAGTTATAAATATTTATATTTAAATAAAAATGCTTTTGATTTTAGACTTTAAACTCTCGGAAAGTGTTCCTGATTTGCATTCATATATTTAGTATATATTCAGCGCTTTAATGCCTAACCATTGGGTGGAGTTTTGAGGGTATGATTGATTACAAGAACTGCCATAAGAAGTGGTGAACGACTGAACACAATTGGTTTGTGGCGCAGACTCTTCTATGACGTCATAATATGGCAAACATTTGTTTATGTTTTGAGCTCAACATAAGTCCTCTCTAAACGTCTTGTGTGTGGTGTTTGTCTGTGCGCCGGTTTCTTATGTTTATCTCTTTTTCTTTCTCTCACATAAAGCCCAATAATATAAAACTCAATAATTTATAGTATAAGTGACACGAGTTTTACACGTGTTTTCATTATTATAATTACTATATTGTTATCAAATATTACTGATTGTCCACTAATTCATAGTTTGTGTTATGAATAAGTGTTTACTATCAATACTTATGTCAATTCATGTCTATGTATATAAGCGTTCAATCCATTTAATGCTTTCATCAATTAATAGATAATACGCCAAAACTGTCGTCAAAAGTAAGTCTATTTTTCTATTATATCTGTTTATCAATTAAATTCATCTCATTTTTAATTATTCTTTTCATAACAATAGCAAACACTTTATGTAAATGTGTTTTATATTAAGTTTTGGTCATTCATTAGAAGTGGTTTTCATGAGTAGAACTGTATAACATTCTCTACATATTCACAAAACCTAAGACCCGACCCACCCCTCCACTAATTATAAACTAATTATTGATGTATTTTATATGTAACTTATGATTTGGTCTTTTATTGGTCTATAGGTTAAGGTTTAAATGCAAACATTGATACGATTGATACGGCACTTATTTATGAACATATGAATAGAGCCATAAGTGACACACTTGAAAATCTCTACAAAAAGATACAAATAAAGAGATTTTTAAAATTAGAATTATAAAGATATAATTAAAACAAAGTCATTCTTCAATAGCATTTAAGTCTGTTCTTCAATTCAGTGATCAGTTAGTTTCCAAACATCGACTGTCATTAAAACTACTTTTCAGACTTAAACAGACAATTATTAAACAATAATTCATTTTTGAGTAGTTTTTTAATATACAGTACTTTGAGTTTAATTATTTAGAATATGATATTGACTTTTGTTGGTTAAATGTAACTCAATATAATTGAATTTTTATTAACGTATATCGTCGTAATCTCGAAAACAAAAATTTCGAATTTGTAACTTTACAAAAATTAAATTTCTTATTAAATTTGATAATTATTATTAGATTTGTTTATAAAAATAGCAAAAACAACAGTTGTATATTCTTAACTTAATTTTGGTATTTTTTATTCGAGATATTATATTCTAGATTTCTGTTTTTGAGATTATGAGACGGAACCTTTTATTAATTTTTTTCGGATTTTGTCTTTTTCGGGCCGACTACTCCAGTCCTACTTTTATAGCTTAACCGAAACCCGAAACAACCAAATGATCGTCTCTAACATCAACAGAGCATTGCTTTTTAGTTTCAATTATTATTCATTCAAAAAATTTATTTAATTTTGTGATTTTAAACATATTCTAAATTTCAGGTTGGGTTGGGTTTTAAATTTTTAGTAGTATTCCCCTCATTTTTTTTGTAGAGGATATCTCTTGTGTGTCAATAGACCCCCAGCGAAAGCAAAAATATTTCACAAAAAATTCTTTGAATTTTTTAACTTTAAAGAAATATCTAAAATAGTCTCAAATTGAAATGCATAGTCTCAGATGCTATTTAGCGTGAGTTTATCATTAATAAAGGTTTAAAAGCGATAAATAACGTGTTTGGAAAATACCCCCAACAACACCTCCTGCCTTTATTGGGCCAAAATTTTGGAAATACTTCTTCATACTATTGAATTATGGTTTTGTTATTTATTTAAAATTATACATAAAGTGTATTTAAGATGAAAAAGTTGCAAAACAAGAACGGGTCTAATAGTAAATGTTTGTTTTAATAATGCAGTCATTATATAATTAATTTTAATCTTCAAAAAACTGTTATGTTGTAAACGATTCTCTAATAAATTGGGAAATATTTAGAATAAGAAAAGTTTTTTGAGAAAACATTTACTCATAATTTATATTAAAATATCTAAAATATAAATACATTGAACAGATTGTTAAATATTTTTTTTAATGAGATTTAAAAATTTAGAAACAAACTCTCTTCAAAGCTTAATCACGATTTTGGAAGTGATTTGTGCTTTACTGCGGTCACAAGTTGTATGCTTTTTGAGTATTTGCTTTTTCAACAGCTATTAAGAATAGGGTCGACTTCACGAAAATCTTCTTAATTACATTTTTTAGCGGTAAATAACACCATAAGTTCTCATGACATTGACTTTTATTATATTTTATAACAAATTATTTCTTTGAAGATTTGAGATGCAGTTGACCAGACTGTTGACCCTATTATACAAATTATAATTTGATTATAAGATCAGTAAAAGATTAAAAAGATTAAAATCTTGAAAATTTGCGAATTATTCAGGGAAATTCTTTATTTATCTCAGTTTTGGTGATGAAATAATTTTAAAGCTAAATATTTATTTTAAGCGATATTTGAATTAGTCTTGCATTCAATTATAACTAATGTTATAACAAGAACTGGAATGGAAATAGAGTTTTGAAATAAAAATAGAATTTTCTAATAGAAAAACACTATTTATTGTATTGTAACACAACTTTTATTACGTTCCTATAATTATGAATATATTGTTTTTTGCTAATTCTATTGCAAAATATTAAATTTTTAAAAAATTGCCGCAATTTTATTGTTTCTTAATAGCTCTTAGAATTTCATTAATATTATTATTAATACTAAAAAATTGAACTCAAAAAATTGAGACTTCATATGAAAGCTCCTTTATTTAGATTTAATTGAAATAAATGGCAATTTATTATTTAGCTGTAGAGCTAAGAAATGGCATTTTATGATTTTATCTCAAATTCTTGAAAGGTATATAATTTTTTAAAGATAGTGCTCTTAAAGCTGCAAAAGTTCTAATATTATACACTTATATATTGAATAGCTGTAGAGTTGTTAAAATGATTTTACAGAAGATATATTATCATTAAATGGTTTTAGTATTTAATTTAAGAGTAATTTTGATTTATTTAAAAAGTTTTAGCGCTTAATTCACGTGTTGCAGAAGTTATTTATATGATTATACTGTCATATATTTCGCCATTCATTTTCGTGATTCGATTTTTGGAGCTGTTAAACAGTTTTGATGATCGGCTAATTTTTAATATTCGTGTCATGAAATGACAAATCATTTATCAATAAATGGATAAGTGGAGGCCTTAATCCCCTTCAACCTATTCACAGCCAACTTAAATGTTTATGTATAACAAATGGTAGAAAAAAGTTATCATATAATATGTCACTTTATATGTCATTTGTGGTAAATTAAGGGCATTGAGTTCGCGGATCAAAATTATTTAACACCAAATGAGGGCTTTTCATCATTTCATTTGGTATTCCATTAGTATAATTAGTTTTTTTTATATTGTTTCTGAACTTATTCTCACCATTGGCTTCATTTAAAAGATTTAAATATAATTCACAATTGAGTTCTCATAGAGTATGAGGAAAAACAAGATGCCATCAATTGAGTCGTTGGGAAAATTGTGACAGAAGAGAGACCATAGAGTCAGACCGATTATTATAAGTTATATAATACCATACAGTATGTACAGGTCGGTACAGGTATATGTTCGTTCATATACAGTACAACTATATCACTACAGCTCACACATAAAAGAATTTATTTGTCGAAAAAGAAATATCCCATGAAATTAATGATGTTTTATATTTTTGTGCCACTACCTAAAGGAGGGCTTATTATAAAAGGTGCTGAAAACTGTTGTTAAGGCATATATCGTGTGTGCCATAGATTCCATGCACTTAAGTGTTTAGAGATTCTCTACTATTAGTGTTTTACTTATTCAATCTTTTCAACAAAAGTCGGCTCTTATTTTTCAATTGGGTCTCATTGCACACAAACTTGAGGAAAATATAAGATTAGATCTTATTGTTCTTGATTCTCCCCGAAAGCGCTGTCTATTCAAATCCATTTTATGCAAAGACCGAAATTAATTAAAATCTTCCATAAAGGAGGAGGAGATCACCTAAAATACCAAAAGCATCAAAACTAAACCATTTTCTTATTATTTATTTCTAAAACTTATGAAATAGTCTTATAAAACAAGCCTTTCTTTTTCATTTATTTTTCTTTGTGCTTTTCTTTTTCATTAATGTGTAGTATATTAAAGCTTAAGTACAATGCTTTATGTTAAATATGATGATGTGCTGTGTAAGAGAAAAATTGTTTTCCCTTTCAATCATTCAACTGTATAGCAGAAAAACAAGAAAACTATCGCCAATTGCTGTACTTTTATATGCAATTCATGTGAAAAGAGAGACGAGTCGTACCTTCCCTTCTGATTCAGTTGATCAAAAACTATTTGCATTATTTTCGCATAACTATTGCATATAAAAGTTTATTTATTTCTATGAAAATTGAGAATTTGTGCAAATTGTTGCTGTAATAATCTCTGATTATAGCTATAATTAACTCTATTTTAACTTTTACTAATTAAATGCACTCAGGCTTCAAATGCTGCACAACTAGTGTTGTACTCATATTATTTTTATGTGTAGTGTCTTTTTATTTTTTTCGTCGTTTGTAACCCTTTCCTCAAATTAATTTAAAATTAATTCAATGGCTCTTATTATGATCCTATATCACACTTTTATATATTCCTGAGCCTTATTATCACAATTATGTCACTTTTTTAAATTGCTATTTCATTTATGAACGCATTCTTCCTTAACGTTGTATTTTTGTTTTGTTTTTAAATCTCTAATTTTTATGATGATATGATATTAAGTTATTTGTGATATTATGCTGTTTCTGCTCTCAAACCATACACATATTTTACTTCATTTTCGCTTAAATAATAACTGAGGTTTCGATATTATCTGTTTATCAAAATTCCATTTAATTAAAAATTTTGTTTGAAATGTTTCACTCATTTTGTTGAACACAACTTTTGTAGATATTTAAATTAAATTAATTTTGTTTTGCAAAAGTTTTTTCTTATTGACTACAACGCCTCCAATTTAAGCCGAAGAGAAAATTGAAACTTTTTATTTTAAATTTATAAAACATAATAACTAAGCAAACAAAGTGGTTGATGAGTTTTAATTTCTGTGATCAAATGTATACTAAATAGTGTTGAAAGAGTAAAAATATTTAAGTTTATAGGCATTTCTACAAAAATCTCAAATTATTTTTCGGCTATAAATATATACTTTTGATCATATTATCTATTTTAAGACTATTTTAACCTTTTGATGAAATAAATATATACAGAAACGAGTTTGAAAATGGAATCATTTCGTTTCTAAATTGAGAACTCATTATTCATAAAATATTTAATAAAAATATTTTTATTTTATAACTCATCTGCAAATATATATAAATTATTTTATATTAATTATAGAATAACGACCGATCGTAAGCTATATTTTTATTTATCTTAATTAATTGTCATTAGAATTGAGAAATGGATTTAAATAATCAAAATTCTTACTAAAATCTTAACTTATTATTTGAAATTCAAATTGTGGTTTCGTTTCTATCGTTATTATAAGTGGAGTTACACTCATATTCAGCTCAAAGGCTTCAATTAAATCTTAGAGACCATCAAGGTGTTGATTTAAACGAAAGCTTTAAACGAACACAAAAAATATAATACCATTCAAAGAATTTTTATTTAAATCATTTGAACTCTTGGCACAATCTCATGATTAAAAATTATTTAAGGCTATAATTTAGGACTCGGCATAACTTTAGTTAATGTTTCTGTTTTTGTTTTTCCGACTGTTCATCAACTCATATATGTCTTTAAAATAAAGTGCTGTATATATACAGTATAACAATCATTGGAGAGCATCGCCTCTCGCCAAACAAACTTCTAGTCATTATTAAATTGATAGCTTTAACAACTGATTTATTAAACCTGTAATTCTACAGTAAATAAAATATTGAAATCAATTTGTTTATTAATAATACGGTTTTAAAGCTCACAATTTTTATGAATAAATTGAAACCCTATTCAAGAAAGTATTTAATAGTCATTCATAAGATTGTGTTTTGCATTTGAAAAATTTGTTACGTTATTGGCATTGAATCGTTTAACTTATATAATTGTCAAAACACTGTATAATATGCATTATAGAGCAAACCTCTTGTTTAAAATGCATAACTAATCCAAACTTCATCACTGCATCTCATAATTCCTCTCAATATCTCAACAGAATATACATAAAGTCACTCCATCTGCAGACAACTTTGTACTTACCCTTAATTGTATGTATTTTTAAAGAAACTTTCCCATGAAATTGATATGATTTTTAAACTTAAAACTTTTCACATAACTTGTTAAATAAACATTTTTTCAATCAGTGTCTAATAATAGACTTTTTTCATTTTCTTAATTAAGTTCTATTTAATGCCAAAAATATTTTAAACTTTAAGGTTCACAAGAATTCAGAATTTATTAAAGTTTTCAAATTAACAAAAATCTTAATTCAAATTCTTATCTCAGATGAAATCATATTTCGATGATTTATAATATTAATTTAGTTAAAGAGAATGCAGAACATATATACCGTAATTGCATGGAAGTGCACAAACACAATAATTATATAATTTTATTAAGTTTACGGTCTTTTATAAAGGACTAAAAGAACTTTATTTGTCGTTTACTTATCTAAATTTCAGGAATGTTTGCTTCTCTGTTGGATTATAACAAAAATTGACACAACAGACAAAATATAATGAAGTTTTCTATTTTCTCAGTCAATAGTTTTCTCAGAAATGTTTAATTTTAGTGTTAATGCATTGCTTTTATCTAATTATATAATACATTTTAAAAAATTTGAGTCTAAAAATGATAGTTTATTAAAATAGTTTGTTATGAAAAATGATAAAATAAAATGATTAGTTTTCTGGTAAACTTATAATTACATCAATAATTGTTATTCTAATAAATATTAACAATTATCTTAATGGTTGAGAATATTCTAATGTTTTCAGACGACTCAATGTCTGATTCTTAAATTGAAGAATTTATTATCATGTTTACAATCAGACATTATCATTGACATAATCATATATCATGAAATTTTCATGAATTTGTATGTCGTATTCGACTATTGTGTACAAAAATTCATGATATAGTAACAGATATGACAAAAATGCGATCCAATATCGTAGCGAATAAAGAGTGAGAATATATAACTTATATATAGAGAAAGTGAGTGAGAGAGAAACTCACCCCCAAAATCATTAATTCTAATTTTTATATCTACTTTGGGTTGTTATTGTTAATGTTATTTGAGTGACATTAATGGAAAAGCTGTGTAAAAGTTATCAAAGCTATACTCCAACTATACTCCAACTGAAGCAATGATCTTATTCTTCGGCATAGAAAGTATCAGAACTAACTCAAACTTTAACGTTAATAATAATTTTGCTCTTTTTCATTGCTGCGACTCATCTTTTTGCTATTTTTATATAATTAAGTTTGTATGCGATACTCAGTAATGTATATACACATAAATTAGTTGAGATGAAAAGCTACGGAAATGTAGTGTACTTTTCATCGAAAAGTTATTGTATAATAATTACTTTAACTTATTTTCTGTAATTTATGTTTATGATAGATGTTATACAAAGTTTTACTTAAATCAATCATTTTTTCTTTCAGGCAAAAAGTGCTCCGTTCGGCAAATTTTTTTGTTGAGAGACATTAATTTCATCAAAAAGTTTTGGCATTCAGTCTATATTATTATAAGTTTACCAAAAATTTTCTTTTGATGGTTGGCTTCCAGTAAAAGGCGAATTCAGCGAATGACACACACCGTCAAAGAGTGAATTAATGAAAAGAAGCCTAATTACAGCTGTCAATCAAATTGGTTTAAACTTAATTTGCATGCGAACCAACACTATTTGTTGATGTTGATGACGGCTTACGCATAACTTATCAAATATTATTATTTTTTATGTTTTAAAGGCTTTCAGAGGTGAGCAACTTTTTCAACTAATTAAAGTCTCAGCTTTTTTGCTCTCAGTTTCCACTTTTCAACAAATAAGTGCAAATAAAGTGTTTCACTGATGGCCTTTTACGACGACCGAAAGTTTATTTTGTCTCATATAAGACATTCATTTATTACTTGTGATGATACGGGTATGTGTGAAATGGTTATGTTGAATGAGTCGATGCAAAACCATTATATAGAAGATCAAGATTCAGACTTTTTGAAGAGTAATATTATTTTTAATTTTTTTTAATACCAATTAATAAGTTTAATGTATATAATACAGGTTTAGAGGTCGAAACCAAATCAGAATTATTAGAAGCGGCGCAATCTTATGATATTATGTCAGATATGGAATTGATTGGTGTCAGAAGACGTTCAAACACCGCTCAAAGACTTGAAAGACTTAAAAAAGAAAGAAAGAGTCAGTCAAAGGTTAGAGTGATTCCATGGAAGAGCAATCCTTATCAACTAACAGGTGATATTCAATTTTGTAAGCATTGATTTGAATGTTTATAATGTTTTGATACTTTCCATACAGAACAAGAAATACATGAATTATTTCCAAAAAAAGAAATTCAACCAAATTATAAGAAACAAACGAATGAAAGCAAAGCAGTGAAGTCTGCGCTCAGTTTGCAATTAGAGAATTGTCCGGCCATACCCAACAACCCCTTTAACGAATACGCCAGATTTGATGGCCGTGTGAGCGAAGGCGCGCCCACCAAAAGAATTGTGATCTACCTAACAATGTTACCCATTGATTCGCGTCAATACCCTATGGAAGTCGTCACTTTATGTAGTGCTAGAGTTTATGACTTAATTGGTCTCATTTGTTGGCAATACACTAATGAAGGAAAAGAGCCACGACTTAAGTCTAATGTTTCTCATTATTCTTTGCGAATCGCAGAAGAGAATGGAGAAGTAGATCCAGATTTTCCTAGTCTTAACTCTAAAGAACTTGTGGCCAAGTTTGGGTTCCCTGTACTGGCTCTGGTAGAAAAAGATGATTTGGAAAATAGTCTTCTCGTCACGATGTGAGTCCTTCTTTCACATTCGATTCAAACCATATATTTAATTAGTCTCTGATTTGGTTTCAAATACAACTTTTTAGCACTTTATTGACTAATTTAAATAAGTAATTATAGGTATCTCTTATCAAAATGTCAGGTATTCTTGGTTTGAGTGAATTCCAAAAGGGTTCAGTCATGATTTTGTTCCAATCTTTTGAAATCCTTGAATTTATTTGACTTTCAAATCAATGTTTCCTTATATATAACTTTTGCTATAATTTATTTAATCGTTAAATAGACATATCGACGAAGTTTTCTCCAAAATTCAAGTAAATAATCTTCAAATCACTTTACAAGAAGTTTTAGAGCTAACCATGAAAAAGAGGAGGCCTTCACTTCTCAAAGGTAATGAATGTCAAACCTTGATTACAACAACTGCAAAAGTGCACCATTTTTTGAGACTTCTTGTTAATAGATATAGAAAATAACCGAATACTATATATTCGTAAAACCGTTGTATTCGTAAAGTTTTTGTTCAATTGCAAAACTTGAAGAATGTTTTTTATTATTTCGGTCGATCATACACTTGTGTAATGAACTTAATAGAGAAGCTTTTCAATCCAGGAATGGCCAAATGTTGCTGATGACGGGGGTATTTCAAAATTTTCCCTTTGCTGTGCTCCCATTGAAGCACTTTTTAACTTTTTCGTTTGCCAGGGGGTATATTTTTTTATGTCAGGGAGATTTTACCCTATATCCCTTGACAATCCTTGTCTCGCACTTTTTAACACAATATATCCATAGCTTTTAGAAACTAACAAGAAAGGGTACAGTTTGATGAAACGCCGATTTGAGTAAATCTTTTAGAAAATGTTTCACTAATATAATAAAGAATTTTGATATAGAAATTGACTGCACTCGTCAATTCTTTAAGACAAAGCACAACCTCATATTATTTAATCGCATTAAAATAAGTGAACATTTTGGTTATATTGTAACAAATTTTCACACTTTTTTGATGAATTCTTGTTCAGAATTAAGTGAGGACTAAAGATATGCTGTTTAACAAATTTTACGTCAATACCTTTTAAGTTTTCTACTATAAATTATATTATGCGTATTATACAAACACAAGATGTATAACGTATATACATGAATATAATTAAATGATTCATATATGATTATTAAATTGAAGTCTAAAGGTATTGACCGTAAAAATTCTTAAGCAGCATATCTTTAATTCTAACTTAATGAAAAAGAATCCATCAAAAAGTATGAAAATTTGTTACACTACAACTGAAATTGTTCACTTATTATAATGCTATTAAATAATTTAAGGTTGTGCTTTATTTTAAAGAATTGACGAGGGCAACCAATTACTATATCAAAATTGTTTATTTTATTAGTAAAACATTTTCCAAAAGTTTCACTCAAATTGGTGTTTCATCAAACTGCACCCTTCCTTGTAAGTGACATTTACACGTTTTGACGAAAGAAGCGGTTAAAATAAACTTAAATATTAAATAATATTTTTGATTTGAAGAAATTACTTTAACTATCTTAAGGGTTTATACTATAAGTTATTTTACAAAATCATAGCATTTAAAGTCAGATATCATTTAATTTATACCGAAATAAATATCTGTTCACAAGAGCAGCGAAAATGTGATAGAATTGATGAAAAGTAAAAGTTTTCAAATAAGTTATCGTTTTAACTGTCAAAAGTCTGTTATCACTTCAAAAAATCATCGAAAAAATTTTTTACATGTTCAACACATTTCAACTTAACTTTAATTTTTTTCATTTCTTAAGCAAATCGATTAAAATAGTGATAATGAGTAAGTAAATAGTGCCTAAACTTCTAAATTCTGGCTTTATTACTGTTTTTGAAGAGATAAGTATTGAGAAATTCAGGTTTATATCCCATAACTTGTTTGAAATCAAAAACCTATATATAGTTTTCGGTTAATTTCTTGTTATATTATATGTAATATTGATTATAAAAGTTTTTTTTAAAGTTTTTGCAGTCTTTTTATTGCACTGATATCTACTTTTGAGTTAATATATATTTATAACCGATATGTTTTGATTACAGGAGTTTGTTATAAGTTGGAAAAGCGCAGTGAACCTGGAATATCATTAGACCTAAAGATGTCTCTGGCAGAGTGTAATTCTTTGGAATTTGTTCTCGTCGCTGATCAGGGTTTGGGTAATACGAGTAATAAATAAATTAATGTTTTATAAATTGCTTATGTTTTATGGTCTTAACTATAGCTGAAACAAGTGAAACGCGAATCAACGATAGATTAGATATGTTTCAAATGGAAGCGCCATTATATCAATCATATAATGTTACTTCAGTTAATAAAATAGGCCAACGTTCAGAGGTCGAGATGGGTATAAGTGGTGTCAAAATTGAAATCACTCCGCTTCACACTAAAGGAACCGCTAAATTCTTTTCGTGGCAACAAAAGGCAGCGACAGTTAATATAGAAGACGTTGTTTTATGTGAACTGATTGCCCATAAATTAAGTGAGAAATTCTATCACTTTCTAATTCAATGACTAATTGGTTTCTTTTGAATGCAGATACGGGTAAATCAAGTTTTAAAGTTGTTTATCATAACGGAACTGAGTATAAGAATTGGACTTTTGAAGCAGAGACCAAAATAACAAATGAGATTTTGCGTAAATTGGATTTTGTTATGCAAATGAGAACCAGTAATATTCGAAACGAATATTTAAATTCAAAAGAACAGAAAACTCAAAGAAAATAGACTTATTTTCTATTGTATTTAATATGTGTATAATTTATTCTTATATATTGTATTAAATTGTTGTTCAATTATATTCAGTATTCTTTGTATTAATAACTGATTATCTTTTAATCAGTAAATTTAACTTTTGTTTATAATAACTTAAGATTTAAATTCTCAAATTCTTTTGTAGACCACAATATTTTCGTTATTTTTCAACGAGTATTTGCAATTCATATAAATATTTAACACTTTTAAAAAAATTCAATTCGAGTTTAGGGATGAAGTAATTATTTGCAAATATTTGTTTTTAAATCACTTACATTGAAATTGTCTGAGTTATTATTGGTTAACAGAAAGCTTTCACTATTGATTAAATCTAATCGATTGATGATTTATTTAATTCTAATTTTTAACATTTTTTTTATTATTATTT
>JAUJYT010001061.1:0-13304 GCA_033996565.1 Nanhermannia nana
ACTTAAGTAATGCTGAATTGTTAACAAATTAGATTTACTTTTTTATGCTTTTCTCATCAGTGGGGTACTGAAAATGATTGCAAACTTTTAGTAACGGTAAAGTTCAAAAGTATATCATTAATAAAAACTCCGTCCACATGAAAAGGTTTGTTAGATTAATGTGAGTTACGTCGAGCCCATCGGCTATAAGTGAGTTCATGAGAGAGAAAACACCTCAAAACATACTGAGCTTTACCAAACATTTTACATCTAAATTACAGGCAATTTCTCAACACCGGAAACCCGGAGCAACCCATAAATTGTGTAAATGTGAGGCAGACCATGATATGATATTTCCTCACACATGCACTTAAACAATAAGAACTTCGCCAAACTCTACAATTATTGGCACTTTTGTTAAAAGTGTGCACAAAAATCTTCTTTATATTTACTTAAAGGGCGTTCAAAAGTATAGCCAATGCATAGCATTAGTTGTAGTCAAAAGAAATAAAAACATTACGCCTCATGTTTTAGAATTTTTCTCAGAAAAGCTTATTGTTTTGCATAAATAAGTAAACAGCAAATCCATAATTTTCAGAATTAAATAATACACATATAATACCATTTGATAAACACTAAAAAATTTCTTTCATAATTAAAATATCAATAAATAATTTTTGTTATACCTCTACCGGACCTATCACTTAAAAATGACAATACGTTTGGGCGTGTATTCTATATATTCTGGTCGATACTCTTTTTTAAAGGCAGGAAAACATTATTAAGTTGAGAATCAATTGTAGTCTCTGCTGATATGTGATTATGTGATGAGAAAAACAACTTTTTAACAGAACTAATTGGGGTATTGACACAGTGAACGATGAAAGACAAACTCAATTAGTGTACAACAAGTTCCTCTACGGCCTAACAGACAATCACTAAAGCAAATGATACCGGAAATAGTGGTCTATAAAAGTTTGCATTAATGATATTTCGTGAACTCATGTCATTTGCTTTCATTAGTAAAGATCTAGTGGTGAGCCATAAGTTAATGTTCATAATAGCAACACAGTTGGGATGCTGTCAAGTGAGGGGAATATGTAGTCAACCAATTGTTGGGAATGCATTTTTTGCAACTTAATGTATAGTAAATAGTGCTGTGGGTGTACTCTAATCACGCATTATTGATAATAGAAGTTTAAGTTTCTGATGACTTTCATGCTGTTTGGTTTCCAAATTAAGTAACAGACAATTTTTAAGACCCATCAAAATCACATGTAATTTGTTAATGAAAGAATATTTAGTCTCAAGAGAGTGATTGAAAAAGTCGTTCTGTAATAGACATTAATTAATTTTTTACTTAAATTTACTTAAAACTTTTTACTTAATGTCCATCAAAACTAAAATTATATGCGACTTAGGAGTGGGGTGAGTGGGGTGTCTCTAAAAACAGAATATTCATTACCGAAACTGTCAATTACTCTTTTAGCTAAAAGATTAAAATGAGTTAAAATGAATTTTAAGTTTAAAATAAATTAAAAATAGCATAATTTATTCATAGGCTAACTCAATATGCGAATGAGTGGGTTTTGTTCAATGAGAATAATAAATTCTAAATAAATTCAAAACAATTAAGTATGACTGACCTCTAAATTAAATCGTGATCATGTCATAAAATTAAAACATTTCGTTTAATTGTACAAAAAGGTAGGACTTCGTCAATAAGTAAAATTTGCGTTAAATATGTTAAGGTTTATAATATTTAGAAAAAATAGTAATAAAAAAGTAATAAAAGAAAACAAAAAATTACAAAATTCCATACCATTGATGGTATATTTAAAGATTGAAAGTTAAAAAAAATATTGCCATTGGCTGTTCCAAAGAAGTAATTATTATAAGAGTTATGTAATATTATAATTATTGTAATGATGTTATAATTTTCATTATTAAAGGCATTCGACCTGCTTTTGGATGCAGTTTTAATAGTAATCTTAATAATAAATTTTTTTGAGTGCTGGTACTTCTCAATTATATATGACTTGTTGGCCAATATTGCCTTAACTCTACAGTGGGTATAAATTGATGCTAACTATTGACTAAAACCTATTGTTATAAACTGCATGTATATCTGGATTGGCGTCGCGCTTAACTTAGAGCAGCCTTGAATGCCATTTAATGTCTATTCCTTTTTTACAAATATTGTTAATGTTAAGCACTTTTGCCCTCAAAAAAGTCAATAATATTATGTACACAACCAGTGAATGGTAAAAAGGGGACGAAAAGTGGTGCCAAAGTCTTATATATTTACACTTTTGAGTATTGCTTTCTTTTTAGAAGAAAATTCTTCTCTTATTTGATATGTGCGAAAGTCACGCAACATTAGATAGTGTGCAACACACGAAACCAAACGCATCGCTTATAATCATAATAACTAAAAAAGTGCGAACAATATTTAGGCCCAAATAAGACAATGCAATGAACCTCAAAAACGAAATGCAATAAAGATTTGATAGTAATTACGCGAATCTCTTATTGCTTAATGTGATCCCCTCTTAAAGCAATTAAAGCAATGAGTGATTGAGAGGCTTTTCGTGAGCAAAACAGATAAGATAAATAATTTTTTAGGATGAATATTACCACATAATAAAATCTAAGTATCAAATATACTGTTGAGAGTCTTCTCTCTTGATAGAGTATTGAATGACAAGAATGAAAGATTATAAGATAGATAGAGAGCTCAATTTAGATGTGATTAAGGACAGGCTCTCACAAGTCATCCTACAATGCCTACAATAAGTCTGTTAAATATAAACTTGAATTAAATTCCTGACTAACAATCTCTTAACACTATATAAATATTATACTAGTATTATATAATATAGAGACTGAGCCCTAAGTTAAAGCCAATTGAGTGTTCAATGAACGCACTATTGCCTATTGAACCGTAAGAAATATTTTTATTATGTTTCTTTCCTCAATCAAAATATAAAGTCTACTCATTAATTGATCTACAGATCAAAGAAAGTCTAATATAATTTTATTATTTTTTTCAAACATTTATGGAATTTTGACGGCTCACAAAAAATAAGGAACTATTGAAAGGTCGCACTCAAAAGTTTAGTTAAGTTTCAGTTAAGATTAAATCAATAAGAATAATATTAATTACTTAAAATCAAGATTTGATTTATTAATAAGGCTTTAAGTTTTTAAAAAAACAATATTTTTGTTGGGTTTGATTTTTTTATTTTTACTAAAACTAATTTATTGCTTTTGATAACTTTTGAGGTCAATAGTATCCCATTTGATACCTTTATTAAACCACTAAAACAATAAACTTTTTTGATATTTATTCAGATAACAAATACCAGTATTTTATAGCAGTTTAAAGCAAAGAATTTAATCTAAAATATGATCCTTCAATGATATCGATGATAATAATAATAGAGTATTAATACTGTAGCGAATTATAAGTTAAAGTAAAAAACAAAGAAAAATAGTATAAATATTTGAGGCAGAGATAAAGTAGTGTTTCTCACCAGATATGGGCCATGATTTAAGGCATAACAAAGAGCTAAAGAGCCAATAACTGAGGCCCACCTCAGGTCAAAGGCTCTCTGATCGTCAAATATTTTTTTATTAATGGAATTATGTTTTGTTTGGAACCCATAAAGTGTACGATAACTTTCACATCTGCCGATCGGGTCGGTTGAGCCCATTTGGTCTCCAACTAAGTTACCCACCGATGAAATACGAGAATTGGCGCGACTGACAGTCGGTCCACGAAATCGATGGATTTCAATATAAACCGTACAAAAGAATGTGATGAAAGCCAATACTCCATAAAGTGCTGATATGAAGACATTGTATCGAAAATCCCATGAGAGGGGATGTAAAGTACAGTAAAAATTAATTGTTTTGTTCACTGAATTTGAATAATCATCACTATTAGGCATAAGGCGATCGCGAAAGTCTTCGTAATGGAGTCGAGCGAACAGACCTGCGATACCGACCAGAGATGATATCACACCGAGAACTACAATGTGATAACGTATTTGGCTGTGCCTCACACTGAACCGATACTTATAGGGCCACTTCAGGGTTAAGGCCCTGTCAAAGGCCAGTGATGTCAAAGTTGTCAATTGGAAGACACGCGTTGTGGTTAAGCCCCAAATCACTAAATGACATGAACTCTCGCTTCGGCTTCGGATCACTGTATGGACAGCAAAACCAAATGTACACAAAGAGTTCGGTATCTCTTGGAGAGCAATAGTCATTAAGAAGATATCCATTGTTCTCCATCGACGACGATATGTATGAAATATGAATAGAACCCAAACAGATAGGGCTGCGACTGATGGTGCGCTCGCACAACATGATAGCCAACTATAAGTAATCCATTCCATTATTTATTAAACTTATGTGAGAGCGATCACAGATTTAAACAAAAAGTAGTGCAAAGTTTGACTCAAATATATTGAGAATTCATTTATAAATTTCAAGTTTATCGGTGCGAATGACCAAAGAAATGAACCAAAAAATTAATCTCTGTCTACAAACAGATGAAATATCTGCGCGATATATAATCAGCTCTCAGTCTAACGTCAAATGTTTGTAGGATTTCATTATGCAATAGCTTTAAGTTGAGTGTAAAGGGAGTGAACTTTCTCTCAAGCATTGAATACAGCACTAAAATATACTCAAAGAGAAGACATACACGACGTTCACAATGGATTGTTCTCTATCTCAATGCTGTCAAGCGAAGAGCGACTCTTCTCAACCGCAACACCAGAGACAGCATCTGAATGAACGCAAGTGAAGTACAACAACACTAAACATCATAGATATTGAGGCAAAGGGCGGAAGCAATGATTGTTCCCTTACTTCCAATCTCTAGCGCTCTACTGCTGGCGCCGAAACTCATATAAGAAAAACGGATCTGCGTTTCTGGGATAAGCGTGCAGTAGTTGTGGCACAATATATGTTATACCAGTACTTGTATATCATTTTAAGGCTATTCAAGACCGGCTCTACTACTAAACCCTTAAAACGAGTGGACTCGTGCTTCTCCCACCTGCCTATCAGTGCCTCTCTCGTACTCCTCTAATACAAACTATTTTCTAAACACGCATACACTTAAAGTTGAATTCTATGTATTTTATACTAACTTTCGGTCAAGAGCTTAGAATAGCACCGGATATGCAACGGATGAACATTAGGGTTTATGAGCGAAGTCCAGGTGAGCGGTGAGTCGCGGAAGCAGATTATGGTCGTAATCAAAATAATTACACCGTAAAGAGCCATAAGGGAAGGTGCGATCGCCTTAACAACAAAAAGCTATTTCACAGTTGACATATGCATACAATTAATAACTTTCACACATCGCGTAACTTAATATGAATTGCATTACAAACGGTTGCTTTAGCTTAATGTCGAGATTAAGCAGTAATTTATGTCTAAAATTAGTTCTCAAAAGATATGACGAATCAATGCGAACCCTTTACTATTACAGTAGTAGTAAAATAATAAGTTATGTGCACAATTCATTCATTATAATTAAATCTATTTTAGGAAACAAAGCATTTGCCAGACGAAACATCAAATACTGTATAAAAATTATTATGTATTGTAGTCCAAAATTAATTCCTGCTTTTCTATTGTGCTTTCGCTGGTATTTTAGTATGAATTCTAAAATAGAGACGAACTCTAAGAAGGCATTCAAGTTTTTTTGATAGAAATCATGCAATCTATTCATAATATAGCAATTGCTTTAATAATAATCAAAACTACTAATTATATAAAAAGCAGTGCCGCTCCTAACCATCCAAACCACGCATCACTTTATAAATAATGTATGTAATAAACTTGATATCAACTGAATAGCGAGCTCTTGGGTCAGCACTCATATACATTTGATAGACATTAGACACCAGCGCTTTTAGCTTTTCAAAGTTTAAATTATAAATTGAATACTTTTTCATCGCAACTATTTTTTCTGCTTTAAATTAAAAACGCGTTTTGACATTAGAGGTGAGAATTATGTCAGATTGAGCTAATGCTTCATTCCTGCGCAGAATGTCACTGCACAGACTGTAAACTTAAACTTTTTTAACAAAGTTTATTATTCAATATACAGTACTTCGTTTGACAGTAATTTACTTTCTCACAGACCAATTAAATGAGTCAATTAGTGTCTCAAAAAATTTTCTAATTCTAATTCATTGCAGTTGTCAGTGATTAGATTCTATGCTCATTCTGTACTCATTAAAATTGTTTGTTTTATAATTGATTCACAGCAAAGAAAAGCCTATTTATTGAATTATTGCATCGCAATTACGAATTGTTTTCATTATTAGCGCGTGTTTTACCTTAAATGCGAATTAGAGACCAATACATTAGGAATTTATTTTGAATAAACTTAAACTCATTAATAAGTGAAAATTATAAATAGATTTTATTCAATGTCAAAAGCTTTTCAATCAATATTTAGATCTACTTCAGGGCTTAAAACAAATACATTGCATAAAGTTTTACGTAAAACAGTATAGATTTGCCTAAAATTATTATTGAATCTAATTTTTATTTGTTAGTCTCTAATTCGCATTTGAGATAAAGCACGCGTTGCTTATAATGAAAAACTCAAATGGGAGGGACTTTTATTATACCCTATAATTATTTTTATAAATCAAAAATTTTAAAAAGATTTTATTTATAGACTAAGCTTTTCGGTCAATATTTAGACCTTCGTCAGGGTATAAAACACATTAAAATGTATATTTTCTTAACAATTAAGTTCTAATTAGCACAGGTTTTTATTTTTTGATAACCAATTTATTTCTTGTAAAATTAATTCCGACTATGCTTTAAATATCACTTAAATAATAATGAATTTCCGGTATATAATAGTTTTGAGTTTTAGGATAATATACAACAGTATTAGTTTGAAATCAAAAAAATATATTTTCCAGATGTTTTATTACTATTAAACTATTTTTTATTTCTGTATAACGTTCGACATGTTTATAAGATTTGTTGTAATGATATATTGTGTTCTTTCAATAAATAATGGGTTTTTAAAAAAAAAATTCTTTTGCGGCCAAGACTTGCCCAAAAGTCATTATCAATTTGGACATACATTGTGTGATTTTTAAAAAGATAGTAATTTATATGAAATATCTGTTATGAATATTATCTTCACCTTCACGTAAGATATAATATTCAGCAATTCTCTAATTTTCATGCGAACATATGAGTGCTCTAAATCGTGTTTTATGCGATTTATAAATTGGAATAACAGTATCTCCTCTCCTAATAACTCAGTTTGTTTGAGATCTTGTCAAACAATAATTTTGTGTTTGCGTATGTCTGTGTGTATGTGAGAGGGTGTTGAGACAGAGACGAGACAGAGACGAGAGAGAGAGAGAGAGAGAGAGAGAAGAGTTCATAAAGTAAAACAAATATCTGCGAAAATTGCCAAAACAACTCCACCCACCCTTTGACACGACTGAACAATCATGTTATGTTATCTCATACAAGAAATCACGGAATCATAGCTGTTCCTCATCATAACTTTAATATAAACTTTATAAGTAATGTTCACAAGTAAACCATTTCCTTGATTAGTGTGGTTAATAAATAAACGCACACTTTATTCTTAAGCTCACCTTATATTTGAATACACATTAAATTTGAATATTCTATATATTGTTTCTGATATACTTCATGAATGTCCCACATTTGTCAAGACTTTAAACCAAAGGCCAGTCATGAGATGAACCAAATGATTAAGTCATAAACAGTGTATATCTATAGCTTAGGTATTAGTGGTCATTAAATTAAATATTTTGTGAACATTAAGGGCACGAAAAGTAGTTTTTATTTCATTAATTAAGTGAAAACGACGTGTTATTAAATAATCATTATATAAATCTTTTCATATTATATATTAGATTAAGAATAGAAAAGTTTTTTAACTCAACTCAATTTCTATCAATTACTACTAATGACAACCATTAACTCACGAATCGCTCTAATCATTGAAATAACTGACATTCGTAGCCTTGATATCATTAACTCGTTATTAAAGTAATTCAATATATATGTTGAATAAAAATATTATTCAATAAGTAGATTGAAATTAAAAAGTTTAGAGATAAATGAGATCACATTTCACTATAAATACTATTTATGTGTCACTCAAAACAACTTTTAATATTTTTAATTTTTTTTTAATCAAATAAATCTAGTTTTGCATAATATAAAGAAACTTAAAAAAATATATATTTTTTTAAAATCAAAAAAGCTTCGGCATTAATGCGTAAAATTAAAAAAATTAAATATAAATAAATTATTGAATCAAATGTAAAAAAGTTACTAAACTTTGGGCTAAATCTGAATTTAAGTTTTTATCAATATCTGTACAGAAAATGCATTTTTTCATATTTTTAGTTTTTTAAACTTTTACAGTAAAAATTGATAAATAAGATCGACTTTAAAACTGCTTTAAATATTGCTTTAAATATTGCTTTAAAAATTATTCATTTGAATTAAAACCGACTTAATTATTAAGCTGATAATTCTGTTTATAGATTAGTTGAGATATGTATTTAAATATAAGTAGAATTGGAACAAAACAAGAGAAAAACTAAACTTTTCATTAAGATAATGATAGGAATGTTGTTTGAATATTTAATTTATTATTCAAATAGTAGTAATAAAAGTTTCACAGTATTATTAACCACAGATTGAGATCATTGACATTATAAGATGCGAGTATTATGTAATGATAGAAATAATTAGATATTATATAATACTGTATATAAATAAATAGCTATAAATATAACCTTTCAGTGACATCGAGTTGTAGAGACATTATATAATGAAAATATCGGGTTTCCTCTTATAGAAAGTCAACTGAAAGTGTGTTCTGAAACAGATAACTAGACAATCAAGAATAGGGACTAAAAAACTGACAAAATAGAGAAGGAATAGGGACATAAAATAGTCAAAATAAGGAAAATTAAATGATTTTATGGACCCATTGCAAAGATCTTCTGAATAAAAATAACAAAAATATCCTTTTTATAATTAAATAAAATACCCTATAAACACCTCTATTATTTTTAAAGTTATCCTGAGTGTCCACTTTTTGAATCCATTAGGCGTAGCGACCAATAGTGCAAAAACTTGAAAATAGAAAAACAAAGGTACTTTCAAAATACTTATTTCTGATAATTAAAGACTAATTGTATATCCTGAGGTCTGTCTCCGCTGATTTTGGGACTTTGACAAAAAATAAGGAAAATCACGTTTCTGTAGTCTCTAATAATCCTTTACAACATGTGTATATTCTTTAAATATCAAACGTCAGCACAAATTTTGATAAGAAATTGTTATACATGTCAAATCCAAACATTAAACATATGATTATTTTTAGTATACTTTCGTTATAATGAACTCGGATATAATGAATCTCTTTATACACAATAAATTGTTTAATCTTCTATGGAGCTAACAAGTACAGTAAGTTTGAACTTAAATAATCCACTTCTGGGGTGGCCAAGCTCAACCATGGCAGGGGGTATAGGTCGAATTTTCTGCCTAAAATGCCAGGGGGGGGGGTTACAGGTCGGATATTTTTTAAAACACGTTATTTATCGCTTTAAAACCTTAATTAATGATAATCTCACCCTAAATTATCATTCCAGTGGATCCTCCTTTCATTTTGTTCAAGATTTTAAAAAAATTTTGCCTTGGTCCCCCTTTTGAGTTTTCAAGTTTTAAAAAATTTGCACCTTTGAGTTTTTCTGAAAATTAGAAAATATTCTTTAGTCCCACTTAGATTTAGATTAGAATTAAAAATTTAGAATTAGATTATTGCTTTAAAGTTTGTAATCATAAATGTGTTATCAATAATAATATTAGATTATTGTTCGTTTCATTCAAACAACAATTCCCGTTATTTAACTGATTTCTCTTGAGTTTGCTGTTCAATAAAAATTATTATAACGAAAATCTACCGTATATTTAATCGGTTTTTAATGACTCTTTCTTTGTACTAAATTTTAAAAATTTTGAATCGTCTTTATTTGTTATTATGTTTGACAGAGAATGAGATCCAGTGAGAAGTATTACTTCAGGTTATTGTTGTTTAATATTAGTCTTAGTATTATATTTGAAATTATATTTTTATCACTTATTCTTACATTTAGTTTAGTTTTATCTGCTTTTGTGTTAAAATGATTATTAAAAGAAATAGTTTAGAACTATTGTCAATTTTAAGTATTAGACAGTCATTCTATTCCTCAGTTTTAGTTCTCATGGATTTTCATTTGAGCCCAACATAAAGCAAAATAGCTATTCGTTAAATGAGTATTGGCTGAGAATTTTATAGAAATTCTATTACAGCACAAAACTATAGTTACAGTACTGTATTATCCTTTCCCTAAAATATTCAAAGTGAAAAAAAACTATAGAACAGCTGCGGTTTAAATAAGAATATAATAATTTTGTTCTAATTTAAAAATATTTTAAACTTTTGAATAAAGCATTATTTGAGATGTGCTCTGGTTTTAATCAAATTAAGGTTATATCGTATTATATGATCAAAATTGTTGAGCACAGGAAATGCTAACAACTGATTAAAACTAACATTTATTTTATATCGATATAAGAAAAAGTTGAGAATTAAAGTTCATTTTTGTTTTTCATGTGAACTTTAAACGCATTCATTCTGTTCTCGAGAATAACATAAACGCCTTCGCATCCAATATAACCCAATTTAAATTGTAATAAAGCTTAAAGTGGTTCAAAAGCTATTAAATCAAGCTTTGAAAATATCAATGGTTCGCCTTATTGTCTAATAAAACGAACTATTAATTAAAAACACAATAATAATAATCTCTATTAAATCTCAATTTAAAACTTATAATAGGATTATTACCGGTATATAAATCAGTCTAAACATAAAAGGCTATTAATCACTAAATTCAATGATATGAAGGCGTTTACAAATTGCAGTCAATTCAATGTCGTTTCAAATTATTTTTTAGACAATAAGATATACAGTTTATGCCCTTTATAGTGAAACAGTCAGAACCGATAATTCATTTATTATAACGGGGTTTCACTACAAATGAACACATATTAAAAAAATAAATATAGTTATATAGTTTTAGCCAACTCTTCATTATAAGCGGGTTTCTCTATAACTGACTTCACTATAAATGGGATAAACTGTACATAAGTATAAAGATTTTAATTTGTTTGAAAACTCACCCAAATAATGAACTTTCATTACGATTGACTTCAACTGCATTTCCAATTAATGTCAGAAATATCACGAATAATAAACTTCTGTTCACTAAAAGATTACTTTAATAAAAATAAATTAATTTGAGATCAAAATCAAATTTTATATTAAAATATAACTAAAATACAAACAATTACTAACTTTTGAACAAAATTTAAAAGTTTGACAAATGTTTTCATAAATACCTGTATTTGAGATTAAAAGTCATAAATTTGTTTATGTCTTAAATTAAATCACTTTTATATTCATTAAATATTATTTAACATATAATTATTATTAAACTAAATCAATGAAGAATTTAATAATTATTTAAACAATTGTTTATTAATAACAATAAATATTAATTAATAACAAATATTTTAAAAGAAATTAAAATTAATTACAACCAAAAGTATTTGAAACCCTTTGTATTGCTTACTATTATATATTTACAAACTTTATTAGACGTTATTTATGAATATATTTCTATTAAATCACAAACTGATAGACAAGTATTTATTGTTTATCTGTTGTTTACATTCAGTACACGTGCTCTTCAAGTGTTGTTTTGTTTACAATTTATTAATTTCTTAAATAATATTAAATTCAGTATTAAATTAATAATAAAATGTGAAAAATATATATAAAAGTACATTCAACTGATTGTCATTTTAATTATTTTCATAATATTTTGTATTACTTTTGAAAAAACTATTTGAACACAATATATGACATGTGTTTGTGTTTTTTCAGAACAGATTCAATATTAAAATAATATTAAAAATGAGTCAAAATAAGAGAAATGACTCTCATTTCACTCAAAAACTTAAAATTAAAACGTGTCCAACAAAAAGTATTCAAAAAACCATAACTAATAAAAGTATATTAAGTGATAGTCCTTTACATAATTTATTCACTTTTGTCAGATCTTTGACTACAAAAGAGAGACAAATAATTAAAGAAAATATAAAACTATCAAAAGTAAGATTTGCTAAAGAAGAAGACCTTATATTGAGTCCAAATTGGAATCTATTTAGCGATCAATTCAATGTAAGCGAAGGCATCAAAAACCATTTGCTGGGCTTTTTCGTGAGCACTCAATACTATACTAAACATATGAAAAATTATATGAGAAATGAGAGAAAAACGGAAAACTTTTTATTACGTTTGAGAAAATATTTACCGAATCGTCCCCTCTCTGCTATCCTTTATGGGCCACATATTTGGTCTGTCTTTTAAAAAGAAAGAGTGACTTAACTCAAAATGAGATCAATATTATTGAAAATCTTAAAATTTATTTTAAGAAAAAAATATAGTGATTGCGCACTAATTCAACTGTAATTACATTGATCTCACTCTATATATGTTCCACTACTTTAACAGCAGTGGTCAGCCCTATAAGAAGGGAAACTCGACTCTAAAAGAAGATAAAAAGCTAATTAAAACATTCAAAAAGTTTTAAATAAAAGTGATTTAAGTAATGAAGTGTTTAATAAAACTATTTCATGGGTTAAAGTTAGAGATCTTTCAAATTTGAACAGAAGTTCCATAGGCTTTGATGGTTCGAACCTTGAGATGGAAAGCAGTAAACTTTGACCAAATGGAGGACAAGTGGTCTAAAAGTGATTCAAAATTAATTTATGTGTTATTTAAGTGTAATTATGATAACGAATGTCATATCGATTGAAATTTTATTAAAGAAAAGTTTATAAATATTTCTTCATTTAATAATTTAATGAAAAACTGGAGAATAATTAAGTGAACAGTTCCTGAATTTGAAACTGAAACTTATAAACAAATAATTAGTTTTGTTTGCGACAACTTTTTACCGAATTTTATAAAAACTGACTCATACTTGAAAGCTTTGTAGGATTTGTATTTGACTAAACTTTGAAATATAGCTTATTTTGATTGCTGTAAAGTCATGATAGTTATAAACTTTATACGTACTGATAATATATTTTTTTAAATAAACAGACCTATTATTAAATGAAACTTTAATTAATATTTTTATGTAATTAGTAATTTATAAGAGAGT
>JAUJYT010001062.1:0-13293 GCA_033996565.1 Nanhermannia nana
GCATTCAATACAATTGAAGTGAAAAGTCCTCATTTTCCATGAGTTAAATAATATTTAGTTTTCTATATTCATACTTTCAATTATGACGATTTCTATTTTTATTAATGCTTAGTATTCAGCAAAAGCATATCTTCAAAAAACTGCTTCATATAGTAAATCATGAGTTGATTGCAATTATGGTTTTAATTGAATCCCTGAAGGCTTTCAAAGTGCTGAAGGAAAAGCTTCGGCTTATTTTAATCAAATATTGTCCTTTACTTTCAATGAATAATTAATTTAAATTTAATTTAAAGTATAATATAATTGGAGAAAAACTCGATATTTAGCTTCCTTCGAGAATTACATCTTGAATCGGAAACGAACCACAGATTCTATAAATGATATAATCAATTGATTTAAGGGAAAAACTGTTGAGTTGTTTTTTGATATGATTATAATAGTTAGGAGAGAAAGATATGCCGAGAGAAGTGTTGTGTCAAATATGCAGTAATTTTCAAAAAGGCATAACTAATGGATCTTTGAATAGGTTGTCACCCTTTTTCTCGAAAGCATCCGTTCGCGTGTTGGGTCTCATGTATGGTCTCGATATTTGCGGGCAATATATTGGCCAGTTTTCTATTGGCAGAACCTATTTTAGGCGCTTTCAAGAACTCAAATCAATTGCTTTTGGCAACAGCTGTCTGGTAAATAAGTAATGTTTATTGAAAATCACTTTCAATCGTTTTTTTTACAGGTATCTCATGTTTTATTCGCCATTTGATATAATTTACAAAATTTGCAAATTTTTGCCAATAAAGATAGTTATCTCTGCCATGAAAGAAGTGATTCGGTGCAAGAAAGTGCACGACGGAGTGCTTCACGCGGCCAAAGTTTATCCAAACGGCTTTCTTATTATGATAATAATTGGAACCATTAAAGGTTAGCGCATATCAATGTCTCAAAATTGATCCATTGCTCCAATATTTTACTGCACTTCGATAGGAAACGGATCCGCTTTCTTGAAGCTCATCGAACGAACCCTGAGAGGCGTTTGGACACCAAATGCGATCGAGTTTTTATCCCCGACTTTGTATGAAATTAAAATTTAATTTAATTGAGAATTGATATCAAATGATAAAAATGATTACTTAACAGCGCAACGAAGGCCAGTATCGCTGCGTCTGTTATTTTCATAATTGACAAGAAGACTGACTGGATCTCAGCACCACATGCTTTAGTCTATTTCGGAATTGTTATATTCTTTGTTTATTTCAAGTTGTCGTCAATGCTTCTTGGAATTCACGACCCATTTATTCCATTCGAGAATTTGTTTTGCGCCATATTTTTTGGCGGAGTTTGGGATGCTTTGGGACATGTCTTGTCTAGTGGTAAGACTTGATCAGATTATAAGTTTTTAAGTTATAATTAAAATATGATATTTTGCAGCCAAAGGCAGCGGTGACACCAATAATCCCAAAACTGAAATATCGAGAAATGGAAAATCTGAAACTGCAAAGAAAAAAGACTAATCATTCGACAAATGATCACTTAACTAGTCATTAGATATTCAACTGATATTCACAAACATTTTAATTCTTCAACAATGATAAAATGCTACGATATATAGCATTTATATGTACAGTGATTTTTAATAGTTTAGCAAATCATACAGTATTTCGCACTATTATAAGCGTAATTGAGTAGGAGTTCAGAGTAACCAAATCAAAGATATTGAGATTATTTATCTTAGGCTTTGCTGATTATTCGTTTCCATTTTAACTCAAACTAAAGTTCACTAAAATTGAAACTTCAATAGCAGTCAACTCAGTGAAATAAATTCAAAGTTCATTTAATTGCAACTCATTGTACTCTATAATTAAAAAAGAATTTAATCACAATCTCATAGTACTGTCTATTTTAAAATATTTGATTTTGTTAACTCTTCAACATTAATAAGGTTCTGTTTATAATTACAGCTCAAGTAAATCAGACAATTAATGAAATGAACAAAAATTTTTGTTACAAATGAGGAAAATTGATGTGATGTTAATTCGAGTTTCTTTGAGAATTTAAACCTAAAATCATATATTATTTCAAAATATAGATAAAGACTATAAAAAGCAATAAAATACTGGAAATATTTGAGTCCATTAAATAATAAGCAAAACTTATCTGTTTATATATAAAGTAAACATTTTGCACAATTGCATTATTTTGTCTTAAAAATACTCCTCACTGTCGATGAGTATTAGTAGTAAAGTAATTGTCAATCAATAGCTGCTATTGTATAGAACTTTACAATTTTTATATATACACACAATTTAAACATTAGTTTTAAATATAAACTAAACGCCCAATAAAATGGATTGTTGTGAAAGTGATGACAAATAAAAGTAAATAAATGATAATAACTGTAAATCGAAACTGTATTGTACTTCAAATCAAATGACAGCAGTGGCCGCTTCACAACGACTAGTTGGCAATGGAATGCTTTCATTCCATTGATTCGATTCCGGATCAAAGATATCGACTGAATCTAATGTACTCGGAATTGAAAACTCATCGCCAGATGTTTTGCCTCCGAATACTAATAGGCACTCATTAACGGAAGAAGCACACGAAGAAATTCTAGGAGTAGGCGTATCGCTAACACTCGACCACAAATCCTGGAAAATAATACAAAACACTATTTAATTCTCTATAATTAAGTTATAACTCATTTCTGTTTAAGATTCGATATCAACTTAAATATTAGAGTTATGTTTATTAAGCATTCAAATGAATAGAAGACTCACCTCAATAATATTATATCTTTCAACAGAAGAGAGAGCATTAGTCCCATCACTAGTGCCGCCGACAACGTAAATATTTTGGTGCAAAACAGTGCAACCGAAGTAAGCTCTGCTTTGAAGCATTTGTGAGAGATTCCGAAATTCATGAGTCACTGGATTGTAACTCAAAACACTTTTCAAGACAAGATTCTGTTCATTAAAGCCTCCGATAATATAAATAAGACCTTCGAAAGCGATGACTCCCATTGCAAATCTAATATCCGGTAATTTGTCATAAAATTTCCATTCGTTAGTGACCGGATCGTATCGCTCAATACTATTTCCGACCAGATTTCCGATCCAACCGCCCAATGCGTACATATATGAGTCGAGAGAACACATCCCAAAGCAAGATCGCGGTTGACGTAAATTCTTTCCTTTCGACCACTCGTTGTTTTGCGGGTCATATATTTCAACGCTGTCCAGAATGAGTGAATCACATTCTCCGCCGGCAACAAAAAGCTGACCATTGAGTACAGCAATGCAGTGGCAACTTCTTGGATATTGTAGGGGTGGAAGTGATTTCCACTGACCTCTCAGTATATCTAATCGTTCAGCAATTGCAACGGGCTTTCCATCATTCCAACGATGTCCTGATTGATGAATACCTCCAATCACATAAACATACTTTCTGGCGCACATCCGTGGCTGCCTTCGCACATCATAATACCCGTTATGAACCAAACTCTTGCAGTTGACGGCTATTAAGTTACGCTTTTTATTACTTTCCACTAAAGCTATCGCCTCTTTATGGCTCTGCAGAAGACAATCCAGTTCTTTCTTAAGCTCTAAGTTATTGCAGTCATTAATATAAGTCTCGATTTGTTTGATAGGAATCACTGGAATTCTGACGCATTCCATGAGTTCATTAAAATATTTTAACCGATTTTCTTGATCTTTAACAATCCAATTGATGGTCGCCTCCAATACTTGAAACTCATTATCAATACTGAGTCCTTCACTTCTAAGAAAATTTTTTAATATGTCTTTTGGCAAATCAAAGAATTCTTCTTCTCGTATGACTTCAGCGAAATGTCTTTCTATATAACGCTTGGCCTCAAGTCTTAAGGTCTGACAGGAGTGGAATTCAGCGAAACGTAATATTCCGACAGAATTAGTTGGATGTAATTGTTTGAGAAGGAATTGACAGCAATGCGACACCACTTCAGTCAACTGAAGCATATTAGAGGCGGACAACAGTTCCTGAACGTTGTCGTCATTTATGGCTAATTCTCCGCTATATATGTAGTCAATCAAAGACTCAAATGTTTTCAAAGGAATGTCTTTTATTTCTACAGATTTTGTCTCTTTTTCCACCAAATCGTTGCCAAACATGGCCTCGAAGTAAAGACTGGAAGCGCTCAGTATTACTCTGTGTACGGAAAACACTTTGTCCTCCACTTTGAGCTCAAAATCACAAAACTTTGAATCATTTCGAAACCGTCTTAAGGTTGAGGACACTCTCGACCAGTGGTCCTGTTATTGGACACAACAATGTCTTAGATTAGACTCAAATATATCTTAATTAATAAAAAATGAAGACATGAATGAATGCAAACCTTATTCCTGTAAATAGCGGTTCCGTTAATAATCTTGAACTGATCGGCGCTATTGTCGTAATCACACGAAGACCTCGTTCTTCGTCTGTGATTATTATATCGATTCATAATTATTAAAAATAATTATTTATTAATTGATTGTCAAAAATGATAACTTATTTGTGAGTCAAACGCATAAACACATAACACGTGACTCTTCACTGACTTATCAGAAAACAGACTCACTTTTCAAGACTATAAATAATTCGTCTTATTATGCAAACTATTGCGCAGATCGAACAGATGTCTGTATTTATGTCTTAAACTAATTTAATTAAAAGAAAAGTCAAAAAAGTTATTCCAGTGTTGAAGTACTCGATAGTTGAAATACATCTACTGAAAATTTTGAGGGGGGAGGGGGAGGGGGGCATATGCCCACTGCCCCTATCATAGCTTCGCCACTGCTTGAAATAAATGCTATTCAATTAAATCTATTTAATGAATGCAAAAGTGTGTAAAAGAAAACTTAAATACACTTATGAAAAGTCATATAATAGACATATTTGAAAATAATTTGCGATAATCGCTGATAACAACAAATGTTTATATGATTTACTTTATTACCGATAATAATATTAATAAAACTCAGATTTTATTGCTTTTTGAGCTTTACATCAATTTTTATATTAAATAATTAACAGTTTTTAAGTTGACTTTAAAAACAATTACATATTAATAGTTATTATTTGTTATAATACATCACATTTTTGACATTTAAGTCAATAATTAATACAATTTTGTGATTTTTTTATTGATTAGAGATATAAATGAAAAATAGAAATAAATGTAATTTTTGTATAAATAAATAAATTAGTGTTTAATTAATTCATAGTTTTAATGAATTCGATGGCAGAGCAGAACTGTGTCCACCAATAGGCGTCTTCTCCTTCGAAATGTTTGTCATAGAAACTGTTGACGTATTGCACAGTCGATAAAAGTGATGTTGGATTGGCTTTAATGAGAACATAGACGAGTACAGGCATGAGATCGTCTGCCGCTGGAACTGATTTATCGCTTGTAATACTCAAGAGATTCATAATATGAGTACAACATCTGACAACACACCGAACTTTATCTCTCGGTGTCTTATATGCGCCGATCGCTAATATCTCTGCCTGTGCTGAAGGCCACGGACTCTCTGAATGATATATTAAAGGAATTCCAAGATCTTTATGATTCGGTGTAATAACCAGTGCTAGAGATTGCATATGTTGGTGAAGTATTTGATCGCGCAATACGTCTCCGTCTCCATTAGGATACAGAGCGTGTATATATATCTGACTCATTACATGACTTTCTATGACTTCTTTAGCCATTTCTATCTGCGACTCATTCGCCGCCTGCCATTGGGTGTCGTTATTCAATGTGTTCAATAAGAAGTTTAGAAACTTATCGACTAATTGGGTCTTTTCGTCGAATGCTATTAATGATTGAAATTTCTTAATAAATAACTGAACACTTCGTTCTTTTTTCTCCAAAAATTGTTTGACAGAAATGGAAACTAAATTATGAGAACAAATCGATTTTTCGCGTTCGATATGTTCTAAAATACTTTCAAAATAAGCCAAAGTTGACAATAGCTGTTGTCTACATCTCGTCAGATATGCGATATAAACAGTTCTCTTCTGATAGTCCTCTCTTAAAGACCAAAACAGTTTCTGACACGAATTCTTATCAAGAGATTGAATACTTCGTAACGTTTCGTGTAATAATACAGTATGTGATGTATGTCTCAAATTGATGGCTTCGGCCAAAAGTACCTAAAGGTAGACAAATGATTATCAATGGTTGAAGACATGCAGTATATTAGAGATATTTCTAACAAAAAAATAGTCAAACCTTCAAAATATGTACGATCTCGTGTTCATTGTTTTTTGCGTTGAGATATAGTCTTTCAGACATCATCGCCGGCAAAGTTATCAAATCAATTGAACCCAATACTCGTCTTAATTTCTTTTTGGTTACGTTAAAGACCTCCGTTTCGTTCAACGACTCATTTTTGTCCTCATTATTAACTGTGTCTGAACTATAATGCATTTTATTGTCCGTTTCATCGCAATTACTATTTTGTAACGAACTCTTTGCCCGATATCTCTCTAAAATTTCATCAGAAGATTCATTTTTAGAATCGTTGAGTTCAGCATTTGGTTTATTAACTTTAGAGCTGTCTATCATTCCATCATATGATTCATCATTAGAAGACATTCTCTTATTATCTTTAAAAGAACGCATTTTTTCTCTAAAAGTTGACTTAAAATTCGAGAGTTTAAAGAAACCCTTTCTATTAGTTGAATGTCTATTAAGTTCGTCTTCGTGTGAACCGTATTGATGTAATCGATTATTTAAAGTCAATATTGGTTTTGGAGTCTTAGGTATAGCACCTGTCGATTCGTATTTATTAAACTGTTTCGAAACATTATTCGCTAAAACAATTTTATTGCTATTATTGAGTTCACTATTACTGCTATTAGTGCTCGCACTCGAAATACTCGTATAACTAAATCTCGATTCGACTGAATTCATCTTTTCATCAGTGAGTAAATCAGTCGTGAAATTAATCAATTCATTAGAAGATTGACTGTTCAGTGAATTATGTGTTGATTGAGTTGGGGTTTGGCCTGACTTTTCCTCAGAAGAGATTTCCATTTCGAAGTCAATCAAACTATTGGAAAGTTCTTGATTTGACTGCTTCTGACTTTTCGGTTGTGACAAATCAAAAGATAATAATTCAGCCACAAGTGAGCCATTGTTTGACATCCCATTAGATTTCAAGTTCACAAAAACGTTGTCATGTATTAAAGTCCGACCCGACAAGTCTTCGTCAAATTTTCTTACATCAAAGCTTAACCTTCCGAGTGATTGCATATTATGTGTTAAAAGAGTGGGCGATAAAGAAATGGGAAAATTATCTGAAGAATTATCGCTGTTATCATTAAGTGTTGATTCGCCGAAAGAGTTTCTTTCGCTTTCACTTCTATTCATATTAAACGAATTCATTTTTAATGCGTTAAAAGATGAGTTTGTGACAGAAGTTTTTGATCTCAATATAATGTTAGAGTTGGTCGACGTCTCACTTATTTCTTGCGATATATTTGTAGTATTATTAGAATTAGTATTAATTTTGAAAGTCCTCTGTTTAATGGTTCCATTTTTAGGACTTTCGACTGTATTATACTGTTGTTCATATATATTACTGAAACCTTCGTCGTCGGGTTCAGATCTGGTGACACTTGCGCTGTCCTCCGGATCGAACTCTTGTAGTCTTTCAGTGTCAGATGTGAGCACATCTGTACTCCAGGCATCGCTTTGACTCGCAGTTTCTGACGAATCCATTTGAAGCGCATGTGACTGATGTACGGGAAAGCCCAACATATTCATACCTGTCGTCTGAGTCAAAGATGGATTTACTGCCAGATTATCTGGTTGTTCGAAAGCCTCTGAATCACTGCCCAACACATCTGTACTCCAGGTGTCGCTGAGCATAGATTTGGTTTCGTCGACCGCAGCCACTGGTTTAATATCGAATTTTCCGAATTTATCTTCAATATCGTCGCGATTATTGGGTCGATTCGGTTGTGTTATTGGGATTCTATTCAAGACTCTCGATCCCGAACTACTGGGCGCCGGAGGTATAGCTATTGATGGTTCCACTGCATCAGCCATTGGTTCTGCTTCTACTTCTTCATCAGAAGAGGGCGGACTTGAATGGTTGGGAGAGTGCGAAGAAGGCGTGTCACGACCGCTGACATTGGGTGTCCCGCGACCACTGCTGACGTTGGCCGACACCATATCAGACATGTTATCGTTTTCATTCTCCAAATCAAGTGAAGACTCGACTGAATGATTAGACGCAGCCTCTGATATGGCCTCCAGATTATCACTGGTTCCGATCGATTCTTGGTCTTGAGACAGAGAAAATCGAGTTCTCTTTTCACTTCCACTGATAGCACTCACCATACTCTCTGTCTCTTCATTGTTTTGCGTCAATAACATGTCTAAATTCAACCTCACTTTTGTGGGTCTCTTTTGTTGCTCAAGTTTGATAACCTTCTCTTCACTCAACATTCCGGGACATTCACGACTGTTTCCGATTGGAATCACTAAAACATCAATAGTTTGTGAATCAATTGAGTGAATTTGTGACGGATTTTCCGAATTTGGAGTATTTAACTGTTGAATGTCATGCTTTTGTGTGTCATTTATTCTTCCTTTTCTCGTCACTCTATTGAGAATACTTCTCCTCATTCGCGGAGAACTATCGATATTTGAATTATTTGTTGAATTATTAGCACTTATTTTTTCATTACTATTACTATCAGTTATAAGTTTTTCTGGGATTCTGTCTAACAGTTCAGTCAATGATTTCTTCATGTTTTGGTTATCTATTTCTTTACTGTACAAATTCAAAAAAGTGAGCAGTACTTTAAGCTCATTCTCAGAAATGAGAACACATGATCTCGTAATGTAATGCAAGTGATTGTTCTCTTGCGGTAATTCATCGCTACAGTTCTCAAGAATGTCATCGAGAACTCGAGATATACTGTCTTTTTGAAATTTTGAATACAGATCGTCCAGTTTCGGGTCAATTTGTTCCCATTTAGAGAGCGCTAAAATCTGAATGATTTGTGCGATTTGTTGCAAATTGAATCTCGCGATATGACTCACATGAGCGTCGGTTATGCCCAACAAATCGGGATTTAAAATAGCGGGACATATGAAAAAACTGAATATCAGGTCTGTACACATGGCGCAGATTTCTCTGACTTCAATGGCTTTATTTTTGATGACAATATTATAGAGTTGTTTGACAATCCACGACAAACTCTGAGGGAAACAGAATATATTGGTCTGAATGCCTTCGATGAACTTCGTCACAAAAGTGGCCAATTTATTGATAGTCCAAATGCGATATTTCTGCAGATTTTCACAATACTGTTGAGTGCCTTCTTTGCCAAAATGTCGGATACGTTCTGATGGCGCGAAACGAACGGCAGCTCTGTTTGGGTCTATATCTAAGAAGAGGTCGTCTTCTGCTAACAATTGCATAACAGGCTCATGAAGTGCTGCCGTCAAAAATGGCTTCGCGTCCAGTATCTGATCACAGAATATACGAAACACGTGACTAAAGGCACACCAACTGTACCGCAATATTCTTCTCGGCGTTTCACTTGAGCCCAACTGCGCGCAAATCAATTGCCTCATCATTTCTAATGCAAACACTTTGTCTTCATTTAGTATACAATGAGAATAAATACTCGACATTATTATATGCGATATCTTCTCAACTGATTCTCCGTTCGCTTTCTCGCCACTGATCAGAGAGTTGGCCAACAATTCCGGACTTTTTCGCAGATATGCAAACAGTTCTGCGATCACTGACTCGTTGGTTCCCAACTTCTTGTACGAGTCGATGAACTGAACGCTTTGCAGTCTATTCCATGTGTGACAACAGTTCAATAGATCTGTATTGCCGTGCGATACGAGTCGTTCCAAATGGAATCTCTGCTCACGTGATATCCAAGAAGTGTTGAAAACACGTGAGGACGCGTACAATACCTGACATTATAGTAATAGTAATTCTTAGTAATAGTTAATAATTTACACTAAATATTAAATTACTTTTTCGTTGAGTTTTTGCATTTGAATCCTTTCGTTGTTGACGAAGAGCTGTTCTCTTCGCAAATGAAGCGCTATTTCTAATAAATCGATTCGCGGATCGGTTGACACCTTCTTTGCCTTCATTTTTGTCAACATTTAACTTATTGTTTACTAATTTTATAGATATTTCACAATATATTAAAGCAATCAATCATTCAATTAGTGTAACACTGAATACACCCTTAAATGGGACTCAAATTGATTATAAGTTAATAATAATAATTATTATTGATATTAATATTGATATTATTATTGATATTGATATTGAATATTAAGCCAAAAGTCTATAATTTTAGTGTTAAAAAAAGGAAAAAAGAGGTATTTTATTATAATTTTAAAGCCAAACCATTTCTAATATTTGATAACAATATCAAAATTGAATTATTTATTATTTAACTTTTATTAAAACCATTAAATAAAGTGAGTCAGAGATGAGAATAAATTATTTACAATTAAATAAAATAGAAGACAGTCTCAGACCTATGGAGTCCTTATTTAATACTTTAATCATAATTGACCTCAAATTCTCAATACATCGCATACATTGATATCTTATGAATGAGTGGTATAACCAAAGCATGCCTTACCCTCTGGGAGGAGTCTATTTCACTACAGTATATGTATGAGATGAATAAGAGCTCACTTTAAACTGTAGTTAAAAATTATGTTAGGTATGGGTTATGGGGCACGAGAAGTGTCGTACACAACTATGGACAGGGGAGCAAACATTTGAGGCCATTTAAGTGTATGTCTGTTGCAATCTTAAAAATGATTAAATGTTCCAATTTTCCTGTCTGCCCTATTCAAAAATTTCTGGATACGGCACTGGGCACGTACTGGGCACTGGGCACTGGACACGTCAGTCAAATGTCATTATCGTCATTATAAACAGTGCTCCTCAGGCTCGGCGGCTCAGCTGAGGCTCAGAGCTTTTTTCAGGCTCGGCTCAAGGCTCAGAGTTTCAGTCAGGCTCAGGCTCGCCCTGAGCGAGCCTCTGAGCCTGAAAACTATATATATATATAAATTATATACAGTAAAAGTTTTCAAAGTTTTCTTTTATAAATAAGTTATAATTTTATGAAAAGCTAAGAAACATATTTATGCATCAAATGTGTTCTGAATGTATGTGAATTTATTTCAAATCTTAAATATGGCATAGCATGTAATTTTTGAACAATCAAATTTTATTATTTGAATAGCCAAGGTCAACCAACTTCAAACCAAGGTCAGGCTCAGGCTAAAGGGTGTCAGGCTCAGCTCAGAAGATCAGTTTATTATTATTTTGCTAGGCTCAGGCTCGCACACTGATAGTGAAGTTGACACCCTCGCTCGCGCTTGGGCACCGCCGAACGCAGTCAGCAAATTTCTTGATCTAAGAGATTTTTATTACACAAAATTAGTTTAATTTAATCGAATATGAGATAATGCGTGCCATTCTATGTCTAAATTCTTAAAACTAAATAAATAACCATTTTTTGTGTAAAACTCATATTTTGAAAAAATCCGAAAAAACATTTAATAAGGCTTAACGCTCGAGCGTTGAACGCCACTAATTATGAACACATATTAATAGTAATAAATTGAACTTTTAATCATTTTTGTTATTGAAATAACTTGTTATTTGACACCACACTTGTTATCTCCGACCTGATCGTGACTCAAATGAAAAATTTGAAACAAATAACTTTAGGCTAACGATAACTTTACAATAATTATTACTTTTATTGAGTCTTAATTTTAAAAAAAGTTACAAATAATTGGAATAATTTAATTATTGAACCACAATAAGAGTCACATTAATTACATATAATGCAAAAAATGTAAATAAAATTATCTAAAACTTGTTCAATACATAGTTAAAAAGATTACATTATTATTAATCTAATTATAATTTATATAAAAATGTGACAAATTAACAAAAATCAGTCTAAACTTACATATGATATATATTTACAAAGACAGCAAAATAAGGTGATATCAAAAAATGTTATTTACGTCAAATGCAGAACATGTTATGATATGCGCTCTAACATAAAATTTAATTAATTTCTATATTAAAGGCCAAAATCTGTTCAAAATTGAATTTGAATTACGATTTTTTCAAGGAATTGCAATACTTAAGTACTTGAATACCTTCGACATCGACAAAGTTCACGAAAAGTAATATTTATTTTATGTTTAGAAATACCAATAAATTAGTGAAATGAGTGAAATCTGAAAATCACATATTTTTTGTTATCAATTAAAAGCACAATTGAAGTTAAAATTACACGAATAGGCACAATAAAACTGATTATGATATCAATGATATTATTTTCATTAATTATGACGTTTCAAAGCTGACCACTCAGAAGATGAGAATAGATTTCAGACTAGAAATCGACCGAATGATGACGTTATTAAATACAAATACATACTATAGTTATAATATTAGTATAATTAATGTCATTCTTATGGGCCTTTAATACTCATCAGATTTCAGGCACAATCAATATTTCGATCATTTTGTAGATATTGTTAATATATTGCCATTTGTTTATTAATTAATTCTAATCTGTATTAAATAATAGTTGAGCCGCAAGTAATGGTATGCTATACAGTACAATACAGGATAATATGAGGAACTTTACCATATATTCAGTCAACTTGTTATAGTTGTTGTTCGAGTCGTTAAAAAGTGAAAGCATTTTATCCATTAATATATCTCTTTTAGAGTTTGTACTGTCCTTAATGTGTCCAAAGTATTGGATTTGCGCCCAATAGCAGTCATTAGCAAAGCAGTTAAATAAGAGCTATGAATAAAATAAAACTTTTGAATGGATTGGTCGAAAACTAGGCGATCAAATAATCTTGTGATTGGATTCAATGGAAATAAAGTCAACCGAAAAGAGTGTTAGTTTGCATAGTGATCGAACGCACTGATGTACTCCAGAGCTGCTCTATAACAGAATTGGTACTGATCTTCAGTTTGAACCATTCCAGGCCTTTGAGTCCTCAATGTCCGAACCGTTTGGAATAAGTCAGCGACGCCTTCGTTTTGTAAGCGCTCTAATACTATGCTCAGTGTTATGAAAACTCCGGTTCGACCGACACCAGCACTGAAATATCAAGTTTTAAATGATTATATATATGAACAATTAATGATAAATAATAGAAATGAGCCAAAACCGACCTGCAGTGCACGGCAATGGGCCCCTCGTGACCAAATTGCTCTTTAGTCTTATGAA
>JAUJYT010001063.1:0-13290 GCA_033996565.1 Nanhermannia nana
AAACTTTTTTATATAACTTAATTATTTGTATTTTTATGTATTTTTGTTATATTTATTTATATTTATAAACACAGTTATGTAAAGAACATAAGCTTTTTGCTCAATACTTGACTCTAAACAATAAATAGAATAGAATTTAATAGAATAGAATAGAATCACACAAATTCATGTCCAAAGTTCACTTCAAACTTTTTAAATTCTGAGAGTTCTTAAAGAGATTTAAAAATTTCGTTAAGAATATACAGACTTATGAGAAGGAGTTGTATGCGATTATACTGTAATTGTTATAAAATCGCCAAAACTAGAATCAGAATCAGAATACTTCTAATATAAAAATTCTTCTTTACTTCAAAATTATCCAATATTAAAGTTAAATGAGAGCAGTTGTGCCCTCTCGGGACTGGTTTAAGACTTATATTAAAATATTATGCATTATTATAAGGCGCAGCCATTAATAATGTATCGCATAAATGGCATATTTTTTAGCCCTTCCCTCTCCATGTCACGCCATGGTAACACTAGGCTTTGCCCCCACCCTTCCCCTATGTGTTATGTAACTTTTTTTATGTACTGTTGTTTCTCTATTTTTAAAAAATTTTTAATCATAAAAATCAACGGATAATTGCTTAAAACGGTCTAAAAATAACGTTACGTCACTGCTAATCATACCCCTGCCCTCCCCCATGTAATGTTTTGGTAACGTTCACCTTAGACCCTATCCCCTTTTTGCGTTACATAATTAATGGACACAGCCTAATCAGGTCTAAAGGTGTCAATAGTTTGAACAGTTAGGGGCTGTTTAATAGTGTGTACGCAATAAAAAGTAACTTTAAGATCCCTACCCCCTCCCCTCATTGCCACTTTTGCACACTTAAACACAATGCTAAGCAAATATGAGTAAAATACAAGGGTTTGCACCGGACATTTCTAAGGGAGGGAGTCAGGTGTGGGTTGACCCCAACCAGGATTTTTTGGTCCATTATTTTCAAAATAATGTAAAATTTAAAAAATTGTCTCAGAAAACCGATGTGTTTTGCTCGGCTTTGATGATTTTCTGAAGCTGAACCCCACCCCCCCCCCCCCTCTGGAGCTTTGGACCTTGGAAAAGTTTGGTTTGCACGCTTTTGACTAACACCTTCCCCCTAAAGATGCGAACTATTTGAACGGCTCTTATAATATTGTTAATCTATTTGATAGATTATTTGATTTTATGTATCGCTCAATAATGTCGTATTTGGTGAGAAACGATCTCAAACTTATATTTGAGACTTCAGTGAATGCCGTAAAACCTGATTCTCTTATTAAGAACTTTATTCATATAAGTGATAATCAATTAATTGTTAAAAACCATTCACAACAAGTCCACAAAAAGTTTGGTCTCAATAATAGAGACATTTATATAGTCGGTGCCGGTATGTCATGATATGTGTATGTCTTGTTTGTAAAAAGTTTGTCAAATATTTTGTAAGTCTATAAGACTTATAAGACTTATAAGACATATCTTTGATATGTTGTTAACAATAAAATGTATAACAGTTTGCACTACAATAGAAATATACGTATTTATTAATATAATAGTGTATTGCATATAAAAATTATCGTCAAATGAATCAATTTTTACAGACATTAAAGTTTTAAAATTAATTTTAGGAAAAGCAGTGCTGAAAATGTGTGAAGAGTTCCTCAAACAGTTGGATACATTTAATTTGTCGACTAGTAATAAATTAGGGATCAGATCAGGCCTTTTGAGTGTTCCGATTGGTAGTCGAGCTAATGACCAATTATTAAATAAATATAATGTCAAATACAAAAGCGGAGCACTAAATAATATGCCAGACATTGATTCACAAAATACTACCTCAGAAATCATAAACTTAGTTAAAAGTGCCAAATCCGGTCTCAGTTCTGAAACTCCTCTAATTATCTCTTTTATATCTGGCGGCGGATCAGCTCTTCTCTCACTTCCCAAGCCTATGATATCACTGGAGCAAAAGTGTTCATTAATATCTAAATTAGTAAAATGTGGAGCGACTATAACTGAGTTGAATGTTGTGAGAAGTTGTCTGAGTCAAGTAAAGTGCGGAAAATTAGCGCATTTGGCACAAACTCAACCCAACTCTGTCGAACTCATTTCGTTTATCATCAGTGACATAATCAATGATCCCATTGAACTAATCGGAAGCGGTCCGACTGTCATATGTGAACCACATAAAGACAAACCACTGTCAAGAGAAGCGCTTTCAATCCTAGAAAACTACAATATTAAAGTCGAAAATGATATTCGAAATGCTATTTTATCAGAAGACTCTCAATTTGATTCTGCTGGTTATGTATCTGATGGACGACTTACTAATATTGTTATCGGTAACAATTCTGTTGCTTTAAAAGTGGCGCAAATCACTGCTCATGAATTGGGGTATAAAGTGTTTTATTTGGGTAATGATATAAAAGGGGAGGCGAGTCATGTCGCGAAAGAGTGGGCGAGTATTGCAATCGACTTTAAATATAGTGAAGATTTCAAAAATTTCAAAGGAATTTGTTGGTTGGCTGGGGGAGAGACCACTGTCAATATGAATAACTGTAAAACTATGGGTAATTGTATAGTATAGTGATTTTAATGTTATTCAATGTTAAGTGAATAGAGGTTTGTATTCTTTACTTTAATTAATACATTCTTTTGATTAATAAAGGAAAGGGCGGTCGGTGTCAAGAAATGGGTCTCGCATTCTATCAAACTCTTTATAATCTTGAATTAGATGCAAAAATCTTTCTTTTATGCGCCGGAACTGATGGTCAGGACGGGCCTACTACTGCTGCCGGTGTTATAGTTGAGAATATATCAAAATCTGATGATCTGAACGGAGAACTATTCAAACAATTGAACAATGATTTAGCTAATCATAATTCGAATAACTTTTTTCAAAATAATTATAAGAATTGGTTAATAGAGACAGGAGTCACGGGAACTAATGTTATGGACATATACTGTATGGTTAAGTGCTTTAATAAATAGCTTAATTTCATATTTTGCTTCATTGAGTTTGAGTTTCTTAATTAGTATTGTTTTTTTGGATAATAAAAAACACTTTTGATAAGTCTATGTATATATTAATTTTTCATTTTGAAAATTTAGAGGCTCAGGCTCTAGGTTTTGAGTCTAGGCTCAGCTTTTTCGAGCTTATAGACATCATTACTTATTCGAGACTAACTGTAAGACTAAGGCTTTATTTCTGTACTTTTCATAAATTCTAAAGCTTTTGGTTTTTACAAAATATTTCGAAAATGTATTTATGTCTTTAAGTGCTTCTCATTTTAAATGTTTTAACAGATATTAAAGTTATAATTTTATTAAAAACTTTTCAAACTGTAATAAACTATTTTTATGTTAGTTAAAGGGATTAACTTTACATTTAATAAAATTAAACATTTTATTTGATTCGAGATTAACAAAAAGAAAATAGAATATTAAAAAAGGCTTCCTTTTTAGTCTCATAAGTAAAAAACTATGTATTTATGTTAGATATTCATAATATATTCAATACATAATACATACTCTATCATATCCAGTACAGAGTATTACAGTATAACATATTTAGCAGAGTTTTCAACCTTTTTGGTCGACTTCCTTATAATAGGTAAGGCATTCAAATGAGACCTAACATTAAATCTGGACATTTATCATGTATAGTAAATAAGATTTAAAAATTAGTTGTATAACAGAGTTATAGATGATCTTTAAGTAGTATAAAGTTTACAAGAGTTGAGGCGTAGATGAACCCAAATAACAGCGCAAATCATTAACAGTAGACTTGACAAGTTTACAGCGTATGAGAGGAAGTGCTAGTCTTTTATGTGCTTCATAGCGATGACATCCGCCAAACGAATAGTAATAGTTTCCACCATTGCTTCCTCTGATCCATAAGACATCGATTGGTGGAACTGTGTTTGGCTCACAATTCTGTCAATAGTTTAAGTAATCATTAATTATATATTTAAACCACTTTAATGACTCACCTGTATTGTTTGCATAAGACTTTGCACTTTATCTTCATCCAGTTCTGAAGGAATGGGTCTTATTAGGACATCAATAGGCACTTCATATATATCACTGATTTGCGAGGAATGAATGCTTTTTGAGTTATCACTCGTTTCATGCATTTGTGAAATCATTATTTCAGACTTTGGTAGAAACGCTATTAATTGTCGTTTAAAGATATAATTCATTCAAAATTATATAATTTTATTATTTATTTATTCGCAATGATATATATTGCGATCGCACTCAAAGTTTAGTCAAACAAATGCAATGCAATGACGAAACAGTCGTGCAATGGATTCACACCAGATGTTAGTGTGCTTTCAACAGACTGTTGTGTGCCTACTCTGTAATACACGTACACCACATACAACACGTACATAACTGGATAATCCTCACATACAGTCAGTGTTTCCTTTATTGACTGCTATATTTCTGAACATTTTGTGTTACAAAATATACAAAATTGCAAATTAATTAATTCAATAATTTTAACACATTTTAATGACTTTTCAATAAAAATAAGTTAATTTAAGGACAATTAAACACTAATTTTAAAAAAAATTATAATAAGTTTGGCTTAAGTTCCGTTTAACAACAGTGCCCCGATTTTTTTTATCGGAAAGGTTTTCGAGATATTCGACTTTAAATGTCGGAATTTTCCATAGACTTCGTTCTTAATAAATATTGCAATATTGCATTGCAATAATAATATTGCAATATTCTAAGAAATATTTTTTATTGTAGTAAATTCTTCTATAAGTTAGCTAAATGCCACGTAATGATAAACCCTAACGCAATATTACTTAGGTTACGGTTTATTATTTTCTTGGACGGCGGTAGCTGCCAAGGGGGAAGCTAGAATTCTTGCTAAAAATTATTTTACACTTATTATTAAAGATGAACATAGGCTGGCCTGAAGCCTAAGGTAGCCCAGGCTAGTCTGGGCTCCAGGCTCGGCTCAAAAGCCTTTTTTGAGGCTGAGGCTCAGGATCCAGGCTCTAAGGTATTCTAGCCTAGGCCCCCAGGCTCGATGGTATGAACCTAGGCTCAGGCTTAGGATCGAGGCTCAGATAGTTGAGCCCGTTGAGCCTGATTAGCCTGTACCCAAAATTTTACAGAAACCTGTGATAACGTGATATGTAATTTAAAAATTACATTTGATATGGATATAAATGCGATTTTGATATGCATAGAGCTAAAACATTAAGGAGCCATAGTAGTCTTAGTTTCTTATTATAATAATGGAAGCATTGACTCAGTCTGAGCCTAGGCTAGGTTATCCAGGCTCGTAGTTTTTGAGCCTATGTTCATCTTTACTTATTATGTATTATTACTTGTATTTTCACTTTTTCTCATAGAAACTTATTGTAAAAATTTTTATAATGGAATTTCTATGAGAAATTTCGATATTAAAGTCGAATATCTCGAAAACATTCTTCCGGACAAAAAATTCTTTCATATTCGACCTAAAATACATATAAGTACTGAGTTTCATCAAAATCGGGTTGTTAAAGTGAACTTAAGTCAAACTTATAATAATTTAAAAAAAATAGTGTTTAGTTGTCGTTAAATTAACTTATTTTTATTGAAAAAGTCATTAAAATGTGTTAAAATTATTAAAATAATTAATTTGCAATTTAGTCTATTTTGTAACACAAAATGTTCAGAAATATAGCAGTCAATAAACACTGCATACAATACTTCATACAATCAACTTATAAACATTTCTATTACGCAATAGTGGATTCACTTTTAATCAATATTTCAAACAATTTTCAAAAATTTTAATAAACCGATTATCTCTTTAAATAATTGTTAGTTTAGTGTAAAATTGATTCTATTTTTAGTAAACAATATTATAAACAAATATTGCAGTAAAAAAATAAGGAAATTATGATTTTGTCTGATTGGCCCTAATCTTAAACTTAAGAAATAATAAAAGTAAAGTATGAATAACGTGAGGATCACTCGCGAGCCGTGAGTTCACAGTCAACGGAGACTTTGTTTATGTTTATGTCGTTTATGTCGCCATTCGTTCAAAATATTAGTTTAAGTGAATTGAAGTCCAAACAAAACTAACTTAAGTTTGGTGAATGAGAAACCACACAAATGTTCACTAAATTATAATCGTATTTACATTTATGACAACTTTATTAACAAATGTATTATTAATTGTATTAATTTATTGCAAAACTAGTATTAATAGTGATTTGTGTTCATTATTGTGAACTCAATTTTGTGCAAAGTTTTGATTCAGTATTTGATCACATCTTTACATCTGATCCATAACTGACCCAAATATGTTCACTCACGAGTTGAGTTGACACTTAATTACTTAAAAACATTCAAATCAAACAAAACTCATCACTAATTGTATAAAAACTTCATTAAAATAATTATTTATTTGACTCAAACATCGGCTCAACCTTTAGGTCAGTAAAAGTTTTTGAATTAAGATTTTGATTATCATATCATATAATACGGTATTTAAACGAAATATTAATTATTTCATATATGAGTTACAAGAAGTAAATCCTAACTCAATTGCAATTGCATTGAAATGTATTAAATCCTTGTAAACCACATAATTATCTCGATTTAAGTCCTTTTGAATCACAATTGAATTGCAATAATAAATAGCAATTTGTGTTAATATTGATAACAATTAACATTGGACTACATTCTGGTCTTACATTAATTTCAATCGTATCTGAAATTTATTGATAGAAATCTTATGTAATAAGAAGTGATTGCAATACAGGTCTCAACCAATCTTATGATTTAAATGATAACAAAATTTATATCAATTGTAAAAGTAATGCAAATAATGGTGTTTTGCTCTAAATCTAAATCATGTTATGATTTTTGCAATAATGTAATGATTTTTGCAATAATTTATTGACAATTAAATGCGAACTCAATTATAATTAACATTTGTCTGTTGACAAAAAATAAATTTGTAATTTGTGCCAAATTATGAGCCGAAGGAGGGATTAAGAGTGTGTTTGAGTTGTCCACCAAATAAGGAAATGTTTAGTTTTGCCAATTCTTACATTCGACGTAAGGGTATGTTTAGGAGAACAGATCTGGCAGTCAGTCAATGCCTGCTAAGGCTTATACACATTTCTTTAAGAATCATATAAAGCATTCTATCATTCTTTTAAAGTTAGGTCCTTTACATCGATGTCATTGCACTAAATCTCGTCTTTTTCTCCTATACTTGTTGTTAGAGTTAAAAAAAAGTTATTTTTTCGTTTAAGCCTTTAATAGATTATGTGTTTTAACATATGATATGATTCTTATTAAATCTTCAGATAAGATGAAAGCTATTCTATCATTGTCAACATGTCCTCAAGAATGTCCTTAATTTTGATATTTCTTCAAGAATTAGAATCACTTCAAACTTGAGAGCCAAGAATTGAACATTTAAGCTATTGATAGAATTGTTTGTTCGGTTTAATTACTTAGACATTATCTTAAAGATCATAAATTTCATAAATATCATGTATTTCGATAATTACTTAGGTTATGCTTTATGGCATGATTTGTGGGAACGTTATCACAAATAGCCAATTGAATTAACGAATGATTAAAAAAACAAACTTTTATTTTATTTATATTTCATAAATACCCCTACAATACCTGCCCTAATGCAAACTCTAATTTATATAAATATTGCATCTATTTATACATTTATGTGAGACTAAAGTTTCCACAATAAACGTGCAATTCTTTGAGTTAATCTTTTTGGGATTTCAATAATTGATTTAAACCATAATTTGTGTTTAATTTTTATCCGTTAATATCTAACTCTGATTAATAAACACAAAGTTATCATTAAATCTGTTCAACAATAAGTTATGCATATATACAACAGTGATAATATTCAATATGACTTTTACTCTGTTAACTATTTCTGCTGTTTGGTTGTGTTGTTTGAGTTTTTCACAATTTTTAGTGTCCAATACAATATACTGGAAACTAGCCTTCACTTAACAGCTCTTATTCGTTTTGGTATTAAAGGTAATTCATTTTCATCTTTTATTAATCTTTTCGATCAAATCTCATTCTCTTTTCTCAAAATTGTTTAAATCTATTTCTGCTCTGAGTGTAAATTAAGAGTTTCTGATTCCGCCAATTTTACCTCACAATCAATATATTTTGTGAATGGGAAGTAATTCATATAAATTATTACTACAAATAACACAAATAGATTTCCTTTATGTTATTTTACACATAAATGAGAAAATGTTTCCCTTTTAAAAAATGATGTACCAGTTATGTACTCTCACCTTCTTTCGATTGCACTAAACAGAGGAATATAAAATAGTCCTTAAATTAATTTATACCTATACAAAATAATTTAATTTAATTGAACTAATTTTCAATTATAATATTGTCTTTCAAGCTATTTTAAAATTAAATATTCAATATTGCAGTAAACCTATAAAAGTGTAATAATTTATGAGATACAAAAAATTCAAACGTATCATATAATAATTTTATCTACATTCAGCTTATTATACACCATACATCATATATAATTTTTGACAACTCTCATATTATTCTAATCGTAAATATTAAGATTTATAATATTCAACGATTACTTTTTTAGTATTATTTATGTTTAAGAGAGACTTTTGTTTACCTGTAAAGAATTTATAACAGAATAATCTATTTTTTATTCCGTTCTATAAAATAAATCATTTTTAATTAAATTGAATTATTTATATAAATAAAATTTGAATCATAAAAGATATTTCTTACTCTACTTATATTTTAATCTACTTTATGTTTATTATGATTTCTATGCATTTCTAAGTGTTTTCGTGTATTAATAATAAATAATTGAGGAAAAGGAAGACATATCTCATATCTTTTAAAGGAGTTCAATGCGATCTAATGATTATGAATAGATTGTTATTTTAAGCCAATGCAAACATGTATGTGTGTCTTGAACTTGAACTTATAAATCTTGATCTCAGAAAAACGTAGAATTTCGCGAATCGTCAATATCTTAAATAATTAAGGAAACAAAACTACAACTATTCTAAAATACTCATTCATTTATAGACATCAGTTGTTTAAAAATGAGAAACTTATCTTCAATTATGTCGTATCATAACTAAAAATCTATATTATTAAAAAATTAAGTCAGTGCGTATGTCTGTCTGTCTGCGTGTATGTCCGCAGCAATGCAATTCAGGAAAGCGCACGTGTGCTATACTTATGGTAAAGACGGCTATTGTATGGAATGACGGCTGTAATTGTTGGACTCGCGCTCACATATTCTAAAATTTATATTAAGTACAGGAAAGCATAGCCTGTAAATTGTATGAATTGCGCGCTGCGTAGCAACGGGATACAGTCTAGTTTACATAAAAGATGTTGACCGGCAAAGCGTCATAGAAATCATATCAAATCAGATTTGCCACTGAAAAACATTGAATTCAATTTACATAAGAATTGAATCAATTCAAGTGATATATAAAATTTAATTTTTAAAAATTTTCTGTCCAGAAATCAAAATTGAAAAAACCTAAAAGCGATTTATAGATATTTTTAGTCCAAAATTGAAAAATGTAAACTTATTTTGAATGAAACTTTTTGAGCTACTTTTGTTAATTATAGTTAAATAAAGAGCAGTCCCAAAAGATACAGTATCTACAGCTATCATTACTGTTACATATTGGTTCATATGCACCAGTTATAGAGTATTAACTAATAATAATTCCAAACTAATAGGTAATGATGTCCATAGGCTCAGAAAGCACGGAGTCTAAGGTTTAAAGGGGTTCTCAAGCCCGAGCCTATGGATATCATTACTCTAATGGTTCGATAAAGTTTTTATGCAACTTTTTGTTTTTCCATAATATTACGTAATATTAATATAATAATTACAATTTATAACAATTAGAGTCATATACAGCACTTATCTTTTACTTGTTGAGCATAAGGCGTTCAATATTAAAGAATTTCAATATTTGATAAAAACTTTTATTGTTGGTTTAACCTTTGATATTGACGTAAATTGTTAATTAATAAAGCATTGCTTTATTACATAACTGGTATTGGCTAACATTAAAATAGCTTTTATAAGTTGTGATAAAAATTTTTTTCTTATAAAAGTTTAGCTCAACTATTATTGTGTATTACATGTATCGAATATTTGAGTATAACTGCAAGTTTATGAATTGTTTAATTAAGAAAGGAATTTATTATATTTTTAATTCAATTAAGCCTTGTTAGAAGTTCTATAAAGTTCATAAAATAAAGCCATAAACAATTTACTTCACCTTAATATAATGTTTTGCATTGCACTCATTTCAACATTATTCTGATTTAGGATTCTTTACAACATTCATGAGTTCTAACGTTAAAGAGTTAAAGAAAACTTTGCATTATTTTAAGTAAATAGTAAACTGTTTTGCATTATTTTATGAAATAAACAATATAACTGACGTTATTTTAAATTGATGTTGTTAATTTCAAATTCATAATATTCATGTTGAGGTACTTCTACATCATTTATGTTAATCATTTCTAACCTCTAGTATTTACTGGAATTTTCGAGAATAAAAGGATATAAAATTTCAAAATATTTATTATTATCTTGTCATGAATTAATCATAAATTAATATTAGATTAGATCCACACGTTTTATATTAATTATAAGTCATGCCGTCATGTCTGATGAGTGCTTATATTTAATTATAAATTATAGATAATATTTGTTTTAAGTGTTTATTATTTGTAATAATCAGTTAGAAGTCAATAATTTTTAGGATATTTATTACAAATGATTTTATTATTAATTTAAGTAAATCTAAATTCAATTCTTAATGTTATTAATGATGGAAAAGAGAAAGTTAACTATTTATCGAAAGTACATTTCAATCTATTTTCTGATAAAACCATTTTTCTCTTTCCTGTAAATGATTGAATAGAAACTCAATGATTAAAACAAATGAAAAGTTTTTCACTTTGAACCAAACGAAATGTTATCAACTATAATATGTCGCACTTCTTAATTCATTGTTTCATTGAATGCTTATTGTTTGACAATTGTCATGACACAAATCAAGTGTTTTTTATTTATGAATTTGAGAATTTGTTTAATTAAGGGTTTCATTGCAGTACATGTTTTGATAAAACATATAATTTTAAGCTATTTTTATCGATACCATTATTGAAACTGAATAATATTGATACAGTATATCATATTGTTTATTAATAGATAATAAAATTTTGGATAACTTTTTGTAACATAACATAAATATCTCGTATTCTGGAGAAGTCTTGATAGTTCTGTTGAACATTTACTAGAGTTATAGCCGATGCGAATCTTAAGTTTGGTGCAAGTCTAGGATCGAACTCATGCCACACACTCATAGCGTCAATTGATAGCACAATTCGTTACTGTTCTATAATATGACTACCGTTTGTCTATTTGCGCTCCCGAGGAATAAACTCAATTTTTAAGAGTAACGCCTTAGGAGTGCGTTAATGTGTTGATAGCGTTTGTGAATTTGCGCATATAATAACTCCATAAACTCCATAAACTCCCAATTGTTTTGGGAGCATTCGACAAACCCTAACTATGACTGATTCGCCGAAATTGGACTTTTACCTCATGACTCGTCAGGAGTGGTTCAGAACAATTTTTAAAAATATCATAAATTGATTTTAGCCTTGAGGTTAACCACAATATTGTCGCGAATTTAGCACAGATTTGTTGATTCTTATAAGTTATTACTTTTCTGATATTCCTATTGTTAATGATATATATCTGTGGTATATATGCGTTAATGGTATATATCAACTACTTTACAGATTAGCACAACAGTAAGTTTAGATTTTTATAAGTTATATATCTTGTTAAGTATAGGTGTATAGGTATTAAATGCCTTAATTTTCTATTCATATACATATTTATATTTATTAGTAATTGTTTTGTTAAAATAATTTATGGACTACTGGAATACTGAAGGTTTCTCTGCTTCAGGCATATGATTGCAGAACAAGTTAGTTGTGGGCGAACTTGTTTTTGTTGGAGGACTTCTTCACAAATATAGTCTCAACTTTACATCTTTTTTGTTTAAAATTCAAAATTAATGATGTGTTTGAGAGCTCACTTACTTTTAATTACTTTAATTACAATTAATTGATAAATAAGTAAACGATTGGTTTTATGTTGAATTTTCAATATTTTTTGTCAAATATATGAAGACTTTTGTAGTTTGTTATCACATATTGTGTTCTTTCCGAAGTTTATTTCCATGAATACCAGAATTTTTTGGTTCATAAGAGATAAAAATATCTTTTGATATATCAGTAAATATTGAATTGAATTGTTTACGATATTTGATTACTTATGAAATGTATAAAAACAACATTTATTAAACGGAAATAATGTGAGTAAATAAAAAGATTTCGCAATTATTAAGAGAAATATCTGATGTTTTTCATCCCCGAATCGCATGACCAAAGCGTCACAGAGTTATTATTTTTGTTTACATTTTTTCTAAGAACAGTGTTTCCTAAAAAAAGCTCAAAATTTTGAAACATTTCTCGTGACTTTTGATACACAGCGTATAGATTCTGACTATTTTTTAATAAGAATTGTGTTGGAATTGTCTGTACCTGTACTTAATTGTTTGATACTTAGGTATATTATTTGTACTCCACCTATAAATATAAGAAACCGTGATATGAGGGTTAGTGGGCGGAGGGCTTTGATGAGTGTCTAATATTAGTCATTGACTGACATTGGTTTGAAAGTGTTATTGATTTTTAAATCTAATTTGTTATAATGTGGGATAAAATGAATTTCAAAAATTATTTATCACTAAAGGCATACTTAAATTTGATCAAATTCACCAATTTTTTAATCCTAAATATGATCCGCGTTAATAAAAATAAGTTAAATCCTAATGTGTATCACATAATTTTGAAGGTAAAGTTGACTCGAACTCAAATTTATTTAACTTTATTTGTATTAAACTTCACTATATTTTAAATCAAAGAAAAACTGCTTTAATGTATTGAAATAATGTTGAAAAGAAATTAAGCCCAGCAGAGGATTATAATTGAATAATAAGGTAATTTTTACAAATATTTGTTTTTTTAAAACATATTATTAGAATCTAAACGGATACCAGTATTGAAAGTTGTTTTAATCTTCGGAAAAGAGGTTAATAGTTCGATAGCTTTTAGTTCTGTCACTTAATATAAAAGTAACTGCTAATAGA
>JAUJYT010001064.1:0-13286 GCA_033996565.1 Nanhermannia nana
TTTATATGAAATTTTTTGCACAGAATTACAGGAAATTTATAAGAATTTTTTCCTTAAATTATTACTTTTTAAGCAATTATTTAAATAAAATTTTGTTATGATATTCAGCTGTCATAGAATTTAATACCAAAGCAGTAATTTTTAAATAATAATTATATTTATTGTGATTCATATACTTATTATAATTTTTATGAGGAAAAAAGTTTTTTTGTTGACATTGTTTATAAATGTCAGAAATGATAATAAAATTTTAGTTTTCAATAATAGAAGACTTCTTATTAAGGAATAAGAAATTTGAAACTAAAAAGTGAAATAAGCAAAAAAAAAAATCAAAAGTTTCTCAATTTATTCTCTCATTATTTTCCTTCTGTGGAAACAACTTTCAAAAATAGAAATCAAATAGAATTTAAAGTTTTCGTTTGTTTTATAACTACAAAAATTAAATCTCAATAATAAGAAACTTTCCTTATGAGCAAAATTCTGAGTCAGAACAACACCTGAGATATGAAACATTTTTCACACCTCAAGAAAGTAAAGAAAATTTTTTTTACTCAAATAAAAATTCATAAAAACTCTATTAATAAGATTTCCTGAAAGAATATCACAAATAAAAACTGAAGCAAAAAAACATCAAAAGCTATAAGAAATCAAAACCCAAAATAAATACATATAACAAAAATTGCAAGAAATAGAGAAAAAACATTTTTCACAAATTATATATTGAGTTAAGTGACAAGAAAGCTATTGGATATACAGCGCAGTTGGTAGTGGAATAAGACCCCCAAGAGATTATGACTACCATATGATCAGCTCTTCAGCGAAGTTCTTCAGGTTGAAGAAAATTTTTTCAAATAGCAAAGCATCAAAAGTTTAGGGACTTAAGCAAAAAATAACAGCTGAGCACATGTTTTGTAATAGAGATGAATTGTGCATTCGGTCGTGTAGTCAATATATCTTATTTTTTTTAATATAGTTTGGCGAAGATGTCCGTTCTTTGAATTTTAAAAATATTGTCTCACTATAAAAAAGAATTTTTTCTTAAGAATTTCAAATTCTATTCTAATGGTTAGGAATATATTGCTTGTGATTTTGCTTCTAAAAGCAAAATCAAAAGTAAAATCAAAAGCAATATATTTAAATTAAAAGCAAAATCAAAAGCAATATTATATTTAAATTAAAAGTAAAATAAATTTAAAATTCAAATTTGAGAAAAAATTGATTTATTTAAAAGTTTGCCTAAAATAATGTATTTAAATAGAATTTGATTGAATATTAAGAAACGCAAATCCTTTCAAAATTCAATAACAGAACAAGTTCTCGGAATGAGTGCGCTATTGATATCTACTTTGGTATTCAGTCTATGGTTAGGAAAAAATAATTTTTTCACGTATTTTCGACCAGTTAATCATTGCAGCTGTTGTATTGAAATCGTGTTTTGAGAGAATTTTTTCTTCTCCTTTCCGCACAAAACTTCGATTTTTTCATTAAATCAGTTTTTAAGAAAAGTTTTATTATAAAAAAAAAGATTAAATTGAATATTAATATTTCGTTTTCCCCTTTGAACCTAAAATATAAGTATTTTTCCACTAAAGAGAGAAATAAACTTTTTCTCCAACTTTTTTTTCTGCAAGAATTAAGTTAAGTTCAAAATTTATTTTGTAAGATAAAAATTATTGATAAAATTCTAGTCGACTCGAAACATGATAAATACATTTATCATGTTTTTGATTTTCTTGTAATAAATTTGGGAATTTTTTTTGGTTCAATTGATTTTATAGCGAAATCCAAATAACATAAATTAAAACAACTTTTTTTAAGGTGTGATAAGTTTTCCATAAATTTAATGATAAAAAAGTGATTTTTTTCATCAATTTTTCTAATGTAGCTAAACGTCAATCAATGCCCTAATGATTAACCCCAAAAGGTCCCAATTTTAAAATTAGTTTTTAATAGTGTTTTAATTTAGATTAAACACCAGTTTTTCCCATGATTAGGACTATTAATAGTCAAAAGTGAATAAATTTTAAATAAAATACAATTTTGATATAAATACATAAATATTTAAATCGATTTATTCACCAAAACAAACAAAATAAAAAACACTTTTCTCAATGAAAAATTAGGGTCAGATCAAGAGTACACACACGACAAGAGTCACTTCCAAAAGAACGCTCACACAAATCTATCTTTTTATTGACCTTAAAAAAGTAACATATTATCAACAGTGGAAAAAAGGGACCCTTTTTTATGACTTAAAACTTGAGCCGAACGGAAAATATAAAGTTTAACAAACTTTCTCATTAACATTAATAGTAATAATGACCTCTACATCGCCTACTCTTCTACAAAAAATACGACTTCTTGTCAACCCATAAGACCCATGTCTTATACCTATCTTCAAAAAACAAGTCTCTCTCTGACATTACCACTATTGGACATGTGTTTCCTCTAGAGATGGCTAAAGAGTGATGTCTCTATTCATAGAGAGCCCCGAAATGCATATACAGTAGAGTTTCGTTATAATGAACAGCAAAATAAAAGATAAGACAATATTAATAATGAGAGTTCATTATAAGTGGATATTCTTTAAGCATTAGTTCTATAGTATAGCGAACTAAATGTTGTGTATATTTGTTGTTCATTATAGCGAGAGGTACTTTATTTGTGAGTTTATTATAGCGAGACTATACTGTATAAGTCTAGTTAAAGTCAAGAGAATTTTACTGCAAAAGCGAAAATGAGTTTTTGTCTCAATACTATTGAGCTGTTCTCTCATTTGCTATATTTCAAGACTTTATACACGAAATGAGGACTTTTTCTCTAACTTCCAATTCCCTCATATGTGAGCCCGTCTTTTGACTTGTATCTCATCCACTCTCACGCGTATTCATTTACCACATGAAGTAAAAAAATAAAATTACTTGAAACACATTTTTATCAAACAATTCAGTGAAGTGTTGTTTAAGTTAAAAACATGCAGTGGTGGTAATGTTACGCTGCAGAGGAGGGATGGCTATGAGTTAGAGAATGGTATATATGACGCCTCTGTTCATAGTTTTAAGCAACTGAATGAGGTTTAGAATATTTTTCAGGCTTGTTATGCAAACGCTTAACGGTTTTTCTCTGGGGTCACTCTGAGGTCACTTTTAACTCTCGATCTCTCAATCATACCATAGTGTTATTCTATATTATCAGTGGTGGCCAATGAGCAATCAGTTGGCCTAATCATCTTTCGGCCCCCTTTTCGGAAAAGAATTTGTTATACATTTTGAATCCCGCTGTGAGAGCACTTATAAGTTTGATTTTTGCTGAACAATATGTTTTAAATTAACTCAGTTTTGTTCTCGTGGCTTAAATTTAAAAGCGCTCTTGTATTTTGAGTCTTAGGTTTTAAGTTACAAAAATTCTTTTTTATAGCTGTGATTTTCAGTCTACATATTCTTTGTTCAATATGTCGACAGTATTTTACTGTTGAATAAATAAAAAATAGTTTAAAGAAATTATAGTCACATGAAAAGGATCTCATTGTTTACAAAAATATTTCCTGCATTTTATTTGATCTAAATTTTCAAGAAATAGCGGAATCTGTTTTCATGAGAGAAATAAATTTTTTGCCTCTCAAATGACTTTTTGAATGTTTGACTCGAGAAATAAATCAGAATTAAAATTTAATTTAAAGAAAAAAAATTAAATTTTGTGACCTTTGAAGTCAGTGAAGAATAAAAAACTGGCTTTGAATTGATAACATGCTGACCACCATTACTATAAAATAAAGATACATAGGATTGAGAGACGCAATCAATTTGGGTTTGAAGTAAGTAAAGGGCACAAAAAAGGAGCTGAAAAGTGTGCAGTGTATAAAAAACTAGATATAAGCTCACCGGCAGAGCCAATATGATTAACTCACTATCATTCAAACCGTTTCCTATGCCTCAAAAATTGTCGCCTTCTCTAGTAATAAATCTTCGGATCACTAGAATAATAATAATAAGTTATACTCAAAGACAGTTTTTCACCCATTTTTATGTTCTCTTATAAAAGATTTAATGCATTTTATAAGTTGACGGATAGGAAAAGTTACTTCACTGTAATAAATATATTTTTAATGAAAACACTTGAGATTTATTTAGGAAATGCACTAATTATTTAACACACAGATAATGAAAAATGTTTATAAATTATTTTTAAACTCAAGAAAATTATATCGAAATTCTTGAGAGGTGTGTGAGTATGATATATGTAGAGCTTGGGTTTGGACACAATTTAAATAAATGTCTAAATAAATAAATACTTTTTAAATAATAATAAATTTAAATATTTATTAATTATAAGTATATGTCTTAATAGTCGTCATATGCTATCTGTGGCACTACATAATAGACTGGTTGTTAGTTAGGTATGGATTCAGATACAGAACCCTTTAGTTTAGTATTAATTATTAGTTTTTATTGCTTTAAAACTTATTATACTATTAATTACTAAAACCTTTATATATAATGTCGAACTGTTCTCTCATCAGTTAATTAAAAAGTTTTTTACTTTATTTGATTTGAAAATTATATATAAATTTGTTGATACTCTGCACAGAAACATATTCTTTAGGGAAAAAAGTATTCTTTATTTGTAAAGTAAAAAGTAAAACAAAATGAAGAGTTTATTTCAATCAATTTTTCTCAATGTATTTCTTTCGGTTAAATCTTTTCAAACTTTATTTTCTTGTTATTTACTGTCTTATGATTATAAATAATGCGAAAGTTTTGTTTTAACACATCATTCACATCATTTATCTTTTTTTTGTCACGAAAATAATTTATAGCAAATATTGTTTTGTTTAACTTATCTCAAAGAAAATAACACAAATACTTCTTCTTTTTTTCATATAAATAATTTTTTAGTAAAATCAGTATCTCTTGCGACAAACTTTTGGTTTACTTTAAATCTTAATATATTTCAGATTTTTTTAAGTAAAAACAGTTGACATCTGATGAAAATCACTTCTAATTTATGATCCATTTTGTGGAAAAAAAAGTTCTGGTAATGTATGTAAGGCTGGGTTTTCTGGATCTAAATATAATTTTCATGTCTATTATAAATCCTTTTGTTAAAGAATGAATGACTACATTATCGAAACCCTATTATCAAAAGCTTATGATTCGATTAAAAAAAAAAGTTTGCCTTAAACTAAAAACTTCAAAAAATTTAACATAAAAATTGATTGAATATTATTATAATTTTAGAGTAACTTTTTGTCTCTATAATTATTTAACTAAGCTCGAGACCCAGTCCTGACATTTCAATTACAAAGTACTTTACATTTAAATAATATTTTTGAAAACTCGTTACTAATTAAAAAAATGAAATGTTTACCATATTTTCAATATTAAAAGCTAACATATTAATACATAACATAAGATTATAGCGTAAGCTATTAAATGAGAGACTCGTTTCTGCAGTTTTACTGATAATTATTTTGATATTATGCGAGACAAGAAGTATTTTACTCATTCTTTAACTTCGATAGTCTTATTCGGAAGGGAAATGGGAGGAGAATAATGAGATATAAATTGTTTAGTTAGCCAGAGTTTGTGTGTGTGCGTTAACTACAGATTTTGTTAATGAAAAAAAATTATACTGTTATACAGATTTTGTATTTTGCTTACTATCGCTAAACCCACATATTCAGCCTTACCTTTAAAACGTCTAAATAAAAGATAGCGAATAGATATGGGAATGAATTAATACTTTTTAAGGAATATCGAGTTCTTTGATATAAATGTTTATTATTTTTTTGTGAAAATTTTGTTAAATAAGGATAAGAAACTTTCACTTAAAGGCATTTGAGTTTAACCTGACTTTTGTTCACTCAATTCATTAGAGGTATAATTTAAGTGTAATTTCTTTTTAAGGAATATATAATAATTACTGACACTTCCGTATAGTTTATGCACTTAATTGATTAGTTTTTTGTATACTAACTGTATATTGTTTTTTAGCTGACATAAAATTCAGATAATTATGAAATAAGTTTATGATAAATAGGTAAACAGTCTATAGTTATAGATATTTATTATTATATTCAAGTGTTTTCTATTATATAAATCAAAATTAAATCTTTTTTATAATATATAAATATTTGAAAACCATTTGTAAAGCAATTTTCCTATCACTACATCTTTTGAGATAAGGTATGAGTCCAGTAGTTCTGCGTGAATTTTAAAATATACCTCGTTTTGATAAAAGTTTCTCATCGTGTATATAAAAAACTTTTATAACATATAAAAAAACTCATAAACCCGGGAGCGGGTAAACGACGAAATTGGATTATATTTTACTTATTTATTTCATTTTCTTACTCTTTTTGCTGATAGATTAGAAATTTTCATGAATTTTGTTTAGATTTTTAGTATTTAATGTCCAATAAATGAATGTTTATTTGTTTCGTAAATTTTTTCCCTTAACTTATCTTCAACTTTAAGGGACATTAAACTCAGTAAAGAAATAAATTTTCGTAATAAATATAAAAAATCTTATCATAAATAGATTCTGGAGGGAAAAGATCACATCATTTTTGCAGATAATTTGACTTTTGAGATAATTTTCTATAAAAGTCATTAATATTAAAACATTGCATAAAATTTTCTACAAATCCGTTGTATTGATTAAAAAATCCTTTCATTCATAAATTTTTTTTGCACATAATTTGATAACTTTTTAAATAATTTGACAAAATATTGGAAGATTTTAAGATTATTTAACACATAAAAAATCAAAATTTTTTTGTTCACCTATGAAACTAATTTGGGTTTTGAGGAAAAAATACACAAATTTTATAGAATTTTAAAACCAAAGAAATAAGATATAAAATCGCCTAAAACTATACCCCAATACACGACAGTCGAAAAAGGTATTGCGTGAGTGTTTGTATATTATTTTGAGCATACTCTTCATCCGATTACACCGTATGAATAGTGAATGCAAATCTGTTTTTTCTCCTTAACTCAAAAAACTAAACCTAAAAAAAGTTAAACTCCAATCAAGAGAGGAAAAAAAGTGAAAACACTGTGCGTTTCATGCATTTTGATTTGATTTTCGCTCTCAATCTAATACTACTTTACCTTATCTGTCAAACGAAACGGAAAAAACTACCACTACTTCTAATAGCACTTATTTTCTTCTCAAAGAGCTTCCAAAAAATACTATGCATTCAAAAAAATATAATTTTTTAAATCAAAGTTTTCTCTCAATCGCAGCCTTAATATGAAAAATGTTAAAAGTCTTTGTTTCAAGTTTTGAGGCATTAGTTAACGATTAACTACTGAATACATAACACACAACTGTCCCTTATTTTGAGGCAAATTTTTTCCTTAACGCCAAATGTTTTGCTTCTCCTCTATATATACGGGTATTGTTTATAACATTAAAACTCATTAGAAAATTGTTCCCTTATTTTGTTAGACATACGACTCATATATAAAAGTTGTTCACTTATATATATAGATCACAAACAACAAAACATAGGGCGAAAAACTTTTAGGGTATGTGATAAATACAGCTGTTTCTGTTTACATGCGACTAATTTGTTGCCTATGAGAAAAAGCTGTAGATATTTAGCAGTTTTCCTCTTTCCGAGTGAAAAAGTTTTGAGAAAACACAAATTTTGCCTCTAAATTATGTGATAGCTATTCGATAGTAGTTTTCTGTCCTTTTTCTCACTTTATATTTCTACATATGTTAGAAAAATGTGATAATTATTGACCGATTAAAAAAAGTTTATCTAAAAAATTAGAACTTATTCCTCAATGAGTCTGAGCTCAAGAATGCTTGAATTTGTGATGAAAAGAAAGTTCTGTTTATATGGGTTTTCAATTTATTTGCGCTTTTAATTGAATTAAGTTTTAGGAAATTTTGTTTCTATTGAATTCTGGGTTTTAATTGTATTTAATTATTCGTTGTTTAGTATCCTATTATACGGAATTGATTTTTATTCTATTAATAGAGTCCTGTTTTATGTCACAGTTAATGTAAATCAGAAATTATTTATTTTTACCTAAATTTCACCTAAAAAGTTATTAACTATTTATAAGTTAAGTATCGAAAACTTAATATAAAATTTTAATTTAAGAAAAGCTTATTATTATTCGGTCATTAAATAAATAAATAGTGTTTTAAACAGAGATTTTTATTCATATATTAAAATTTATTAAAACATCAAAAAACACATGTCTTCTGAACTTTAAAGTTGAGGTTTTAATAAAAGAAACAAAAAAGTAATCAAAACTTGATATTTAACACATAAATTTGATGCCATATCATATCTTAAGATCTTAATAATGCATACATTTATTTTTTGATTATATTATGTAAACTTCGCTTAGATTTATAATCAGGTAATATTCAAATAGTTTTTTAGCAAAAATCTATTATTTTTGATAAAATTGCATAATATCTATGCAGAAAGTAACGAATAAATTATTACTTTTCTCTCTTATAACGTTACTTTTCAGTAATGGCTGTATACATGTTATGATATTCTATGGATTTTTTGCTCGTCAGCTAAATTGATGAAAAAGTAATGCACAAAAACAATTGTAAACCTTAGAGTCAAGAATTGCAAGAAATATATTTATATTAAGCTAAAAAAATCCTTAGTTTTTCAGTATAACTGTTTTTGAAATCATATTCATTTCTGAAATTTTTTTGACTCAGTAATGCATTTATATAAAAGGGATTTATATTTCAATAATATTTTGCAAACTTTGTATAAATATTTTATTAAAAAAAAGAAGAAAATGTATTCAAAATTTTAAAAAACAGAAATAAAATTATTTCTGAATTTTAATTATAATTTTCTGGATTCTCACAGAAAAATATAAAATGTCAAAGAATTATAGAAATTATTTTTTGTACTCAAGAGCTTTTGTTTTTCAACATTTATATAATGCTCAAGAATTTTATGTATGATCTGAAAAAATATTTAAATCAGTAAAACTTTTTAACATTTACTATACATCAAAAATTCCCAATCGCTATGTTATCGATCAGTTGGCAATAAAATAAATGATTCACATGAGTAGGGATTTCAACATTTCTATACATTTTCTCTCTGAAGAAATACTTATACACTGTTTAGAAAATTTGATCTCCAAAAAGCTCTAAAAATGTGTTAGTATTCAAAAAAAAAATCTTTTTAGTGTATGTTTTATTAAATGCTGTTTAATATAAAGTTAAAATCTCTATATATATACGATTTTTATTTTTCTTATAAAATCTTTGTATTTCTTAAGCTTTTTATTCAATTGAAAGTTAGAGAACTTCTAAAGAATTTGTACTTTGACTGAAAATAATTTATTTCACTGAAGTTAATGATAATTTGTTATACTTTTGAACATAGAGTGTAAAGAAATTTTTTTATTCCCTTTTATTGTTAGAATTGAATTAACACTATTTGTTAAAGTAATGAAAGAATATTCTGTATGTTTTATCACGAATTCTATTAAACCTTTCATAATAATGGGTTTAAAAAATGCAATTTAATAACACTTTTATGATTATTATAACTAAATATAAATTAAACCCTATTTTTAAAAATATTCTTCAATTGAATCACTGGATAACAAAAATATTTATTCAATACTTATTTCAAAATGTAATCTATTGAGCAGTGATTTTGCAGCAAAATATGTGATTTAAAAACATATTTTTATCGACAGGTTTAATACATTTTTTCTTCTACAGTAAAGGAAAGTATGTCTATCAGTAACAGAGTTATAAATTTGAAGTTTATTTTTTTCAGCTGTAATAATGTTCATCATATTGAAAGGGAATAGTATTACAAACATAAGAAAAGGAGAATAAAAACCGATTCTTTGATACCAGAATTTCATAAGTGGATCAAAACACTTGATTTAAAGCCTTAAAACGATTTACTATTTTCTTCCTTAAAACCAAATCCACAGAAACGAGAAGTAAAAAAATCGAAAAAATTATAGTGTTTTTCCTCCTTATGAGCTATAAATAGAATATTCCGGATATGAGACAAACTATCATTACATTCAAGAATATATATTCTATAGATTTTCATTCAATGGTTATTATCCAATAAATAACACAAATTCTCTAAAAACTTAATTTAAATCTGAGTCTAAAGAATAGTTTATAAGAAAGAAAGAAAGTTTTTATAATAATAATCACTTTAAACAAAATAGATTTATATAAATAAATAGCAATTCTTAAAATTCTATTTATAATCAATAATCCATTTCATCAAATATATAAATCAGTTCTCAATACAAGGATTTAAATAAAAAAAATCTCATAAATATACCGTAGCTTTAGGTTAAGAGAAATGATCAGAGCCTTAAAAAATAGGTTTACTGTAAATGAGCCGAAAGTGTTATCCAATAAATCTTTTTCTTACTGAATGGTATCATATTTTTCAAACTATTCATAATACTTAAGATATCCGTAAGGTTTCCAAAATCGGTTTCCTTTACTATATATAAACAGTTATTAGAGTTGAATAAAAAATTTTCATATCATAAAAAATTCTGAGCTTAAGCCAGAAAATGCAGTGATTTTGAACGTAATCATAATCGAGAATATTCTTATGCACTGAAAGAATATGAGGAAATGTTTTTAGAGGACAGTCAATGGGAAAACGGCATTACTAACGATATGTATTTCCTATTGAGCACTAAATATGTAACACAAGAGTATATACTGAATGATAAAAGAATAGAAAAAAATGGATTACTGTATAATATCCTCATAATAGAGACAGAAATAGAATTTTTTAAAACTCATTGTAAAAGCAGAATAAACAGAATATTCTATTATTAAAGAGCGTGTTTGGATATCAAATTGGCTGCTCTGACGATTAATTCTTTAGCCCAGAGTGCTATTGATTTTTAGCGTCTGTCTAAAAAGAAAATTCTTCTTTCACTTAAATTCTGTAATAACCGATTCCATACATACATAAAATAAGTATTCACTAAAAAATAACATCTTTTAGCATAAAATTTGGTGAAACCTTTTTATCAGAAACAGTCTCAGAATCGGTTAATCCATTCGATTTCATGCATATATACAGAATATTCTTTATATAAATTCGTTGATTATATTGCTTATCTATCTTACACTGCATTGTATAATGCGGTGGCATATGCTTTAAATATTGATTAGCCATTCGTTTTACTTGTATTTGATGTTATGCTTCAGAATTCTCAACATATATTATTTGTCTTGTATTCCACTCCAAATTCTGTATCCAAACGCTCTGTATTTTTATTTTGTTGCTGTGTTTTGTTACTGGTCTGGCTGTCGACTGCTTGAAAGGAATTTTTTGTTGTCGAAAATTCGATTCCTCTCTGTTGCTGATAAAAAGTTTTCGGACATGTTATATGTTATACGAATTGAATTTTACTATTGGATTATTCTAATGGAATAAAAATGAAATCTGATTTTTCAGGAATTTGTTATATCTTTTATGATATTTGTCAAGTAACACAATTTTCTGCACTCTTCTTATGTCCAATGACTTTGTAACAAAATTGCAGTTTTTATAGTATTTCTCAAACTTATTGTTTTTTAAATTTAATTTTCAAAATGTTTTATTTTTATCCTTTGGCTAATTTTTGATTATTGTTTTATTATTTTTTTTATTTATTTGTTTTTTATATATAAATATTCTGTTATAGTATATAATGAATTTATTTTTAATTTTTGAGGTATTTATATTCAGTTTTCTTTCAATATTGTTCTTAAGTCTAATATTTCAGAGATTGGAAAAAGTTTTGTTCAATTTTTCATTAAAATTAAGTATATTTTTGAAGATTTTCTTACTATTTCGCTGAAGATTAGAGTTTTTGGAAATGCTTTGGGCATAGCTTTGGATAAAAATAGCGAAACATTATCTCATAAAATGCATGCATAAAATCCTAAATAAGCCCTATTTTCTATACTTTAAAAGCCTAGAAATTCTTATAACAAAAAGCTTATGCAATAAATTCTCAAAATTATCAAATTTCGATATCTTTAGGCATTTTATTCCATAAAACCATAGCTTTAGTTGAACAGTACTTTTATTTTCTTTGAGTAATAGCTTATTTGCCATTATATGAGCTGTAAATATAGTGTGAATTAGAATATTCTGTGCCTTATTCTTGAAAAAAATTAATTATACTATAACTCAATGTCATGTATTCAATAATAAAAGTTTATGACATTTATTTCACTCATGTATTGAACTCATGTATTATTTTCTTTATTGAAAGTGAATATATTTTTTATATATTTTTGTAATTATAATATCAACCAATAGTTTGTATTCAATTGAAATTCCTTGTGTTCAACAACAGAATAAAAAATCTATGAAAGAAAACAATGAATAGCTATCAAACCCAGCATAAGGTTAGACACGAGCCATCACTTTGAATACAATTGTATTGTAAGACAACTAATATTTTTTTAAGAGTCTGTTCACTACTGAAAAGGTTAGGCTTCAGACAAAAATTGCATTCAATAGAAAGAGTGATTCAATACGTGAGCTTTTGCTTTGAAATAGAATCAGAAATTTATTTTTTATGGTGTATTATATGTTGAGTAATGTTTTTCTCTCTCATTGAAACATAAAATACATATAAATATTGATATGTTTTGTGGTCTCATGTGTTTGGTTATTAACGATAACTGTTAAGCAAAAGTATTTTATTTTTTAATTCTAGTTCACAGACACACCCATCTAATGGTGTTTTGATTGGAAACACTAATTAATCACAACTAGACTCAGACCAACGCACAAAAAATTTTCTGTTATCTGATAGGAAAACAAAAATTTTTTGGTGCATTCGTATAAATCTTGCAGATACGGAAACCTGAGATATTTGTTTAGCAGTTGTGTTGTGTATCAAATTCTTGAATTTTGCATTAAATTTATTAAAAGAGTCATATCTTGACAGTGGAGTACTTTTTTTTATTACTTCATTGACAGAAATTTTACTTTTAATGTCATTTATTTCTGTACTGCATATGATATTTGAAAAATTATAAGAAATATTTTGTTTGTTTTTTTATGACACAAACTATTAATTATAGGATTTATTATATATTTAATAACCAGAAGTCCTTTAACGGCAAAACTTAATAATAAGTCTTTCGTTATTTTTTATAATACAAAAAGCGAATGATATATCTTAATGGCTAAACAGTGAACAGAATATTACTTTAACAGAATATTCTGTTTGAGATTACAATGTTTTTCTGTATAAACATTTATCACTTTCTTTTTT
>JAUJYT010001065.1:0-13286 GCA_033996565.1 Nanhermannia nana
GAGTCACATAGCCTTTAAAATTTGCAAATAATTTACTGAACTTTTTACTTTACTTGACTCTAAGTTCGTATAAATTATATTGATATGATTTAAGCCCTTTATAGAAAAAATATTGTTGCTAACGCTACTCTTCTGGGAAAAGCTTCAAATAAAAAATAATTTCACTAACTATTAGTGAAAAAGCCTATTTATACTTTATGTGACTGGTTATAGAAATTTTAGTAAAAATACTTTATTAAACAGTTTAAAGTCAGACTTAAATAAAAAAGTTTAACTCCTTTTAAATAAAGTTTAGAGCTAAATGACTGCTTTCTTATGCTTTTGAACTGTTTAACTTTTCTATAATGACTCAAAGCAGGCATTTAACCCTTCATTTTTAATTTGCACGTATCGTACAGTTGGTTCAAAGAAAAATGGCAAAGGGTTAAAATAACAGCTTCAAAGTGTCTTCATAGATAAGTAAAACAGTTCAAAGCAATAAGTTTGAATCAGTTTTTAGCTTTTCTTTAAAGCATTAGGTGCTTTAATTCACAACTTTGTATTTGAATTTAAACTTTTACAGATTATTTTTCACTCATATATCTATTATCAGTTTATTTGATAATGAATTTGATTTTACGCAGAAATTTAGTGAAAAAATTTAGCCGTTTTTCTGTGAACCCACTGTACGTGTATATAGTACTCAAGCTAGAGAATAGCTTAGTTAAGACTCTGACGCTTAATTGAGTCAAAAGTTAACACATTTGACAGACATCTAGCAACCGAACCTACACTAATAAGTAATTGTGGTGCAAATAATCACATTTTCTATTTCTTAAATAACATAAAACATTAGAAGTCAGAATCGTTTAACTTAAAGGTGTCTGACTCGTAAGTTTGAACTAAGACACAACATTTCTCTTCTTTGACTGCGCATTGTTTTCGAGCAATCCCTAGGCCGGTAGCATTAGCCCTCGCCAAAGCGGATACTAATTGTAAAAATGTGACTAAAAATTGCGGCAAAGGTGAGATCTCATGAAAAGGAGTTGGCATAAGTAGATGTTATTGTATGTTAGTATCTATGAGATAAACATTTCAATTGTAGTGCACTTATAAAAATCGATAAGAATGGGTGCACTGTATAGATTGTCAAACAAAAATTTCACACTCATTTGTTAACCAATAAGGGGGGTCAAACACCAAAACCAGGGGGTGCAGAGTTTTTGTTTCACCGGTGCTTTATTTGTATAAAAACTTTTAGTTTAAAACTTAAAATTATTAATTAATTTGTTTGCAATTTTCTATAAAAATTATAATTAAATTTAATATTTTGCATAATCAGTGTTTTATTGAACTTTAATTATAAAACTTTTTAAATGAACTTTTAATCAAAAACTATTAATAGCGTTAAACCGATAACAGCCTAAAGTCCTTCAAAATTTTTTTCTATTTATAAAGTTATCAAAACTCACGCTATTCTGGATTTAATTGAATATAACTTTAATGACTTTAATATTAATAAATTAACAATTAATAAATTGTTTAAAAGTAGAGGCAATGCAAAAACTTTTCAAGTCTAGAACCAATTGAATAACTATTTTGAAGGCGAAAGCCTTGAAGCCAATGACAGAGCGCTTAAAGTGAGTCAAAGCCTTCTCATTGGTTTCCAAACTTTCAAACTCTAGTTTTGACGGATTTTGAAAGACTTTTATCTTAATTATTACACAACATATCAAATAGTTATTTAAGAGATATTTTTGTTTATTTTTTGTATTTATTTATTAATTATTATTATTTATAAATATATTTATTATAAAAAAAAGCTAAAAATGTGTGAATCAAATGAAAACTTTCGTAAATTGAAATCATTGGTAATTATGAGCAAAACGTTTAATATTTTATTTGTAACTAAAAAATGAAAAATTAATTTTAAAATTAAAACAAAAAATTGATTTAACAATAGGTTGGATTCAAAATCGTAAGGAATCGTGAAATGAGTGATAAAACAAATACAAACCAAAACTCATTCATAAGTCTCAACAATATATCGATTTCGTCGACGTTTTCTTTGAGTTCATTGAAAAACAAAAGTTTCACAAAAATGAGACGTTTTTTGACGACAACTAAATTGACGCGAAATAAGAGTTCAATACTTTCGCCAAAGAATGTCAACAACGAGTTGTCCGCTAAAGAAACACAACAAATGAAAGACATGAAAGACAACCAACGGATCCGACCAAACATTTCTTCTCCACGTGTTGTGGAGCGGACTGTTGTGACGCCAAAACGTCGCATACTTTCGACCTCAATGTCCGCAATGTCTGCAAATAATTGCAATAATGGTTTAGTTTCTCGACAATCGTCTAAACTATGGATCGAAAGTATACCACAAGAAGTGGTGATTCAGTTGAGGGAATCGTTCACTTTGTGCGAACTCAAAAGGCAAGAAGCAATTCATGAGTTAATGACCGGTGAAATAGACGTTTGCTATGACTTGGGTCTAATCGAAGCCACGTATCAGAACTCTTTACTACATCTCGAGATCATTGACGAGAGCGAAGCCTTTCAGATATTCGGTGATTTGCATGCTTTACATTCCGTTCACTTCTCTCTTATCAGACAATTAGAGGCCATTCGCGATACCAATGGTGTCTTTGGATCTGTTGGCAAAATACTGATCGAGTGGACGCCTAAACTCCATGTCTATGAAAATTATTGCTCTAATCAAAGAACTGCTAAACAATTGCTTGAAATTAAGATTAAAAATGACAGACGAATGAGTGATTTCCTGCAGCGGTGTCTTCAGTCACCGTTCAGTCGAAGACTTGATTTGTGGGCTTTTCTTGACGTTCCGCGCAATCGATTAGTCAAATATCCGCTTCTCTTTCAATCCATACGAAAGTATTCGCCAGAAAACAGCTCTGATTTCAATACAATAGAATATGCGATCAGTTTAATGGAGAAAATTATATCACGAGTTGATTATCGTATGGGAGAAGAAGAATGTAAAGCATTACTCAATAAAATAGAATTCGACAGGAATTGTGAAACAAATCACTGTTTGATTGACTCGAAAGCAATCATTTGCAGTGGAACTTTGAGGAATTCACGCGGAACTAAACTTTTATGCATTTTATTTGACACCTGTTTTGTTCTCACGCGTCCTAACGATTGCGGACTTTTCGTACTCTATAGACATCCCATTATTACCGATGAATTGAGATTTGATTCCGGAAATCATATAAAAATTGGCGGTTCTTTGAATCGAACTTTCAATGGTTCCATAAACTCAAGCAAATCATTCGTGTTTAGAGTCTATTCTACAATACGTGACATAACATTTACATTACAAGCCAGTGATACGCATAATCTCAGAATGTGGTCAAACAAATTGAGTCAAGTCTGCGCTTCAAACTCTATTAAACAGATCACTAATCCATCGATTCCTAAAATAATGCCCCGAATTATAGCTCAAAAAAGTGATCAAACCATTAAACTTGAAGCTTGTTCTCCGAGAAAAAAGATCAAGTATTGCAATGAAAACAGTTTTAATGAAATGCTTGTTTGATAGCATATAATAAGCTGTTAATACGTCCCGTTTTTCTCACATTTGCCTTAATCAGTGTCTATATATTTATAATGAATCTATTTTTTTCATCTTAAACATAACTTTATTAATCACAAAAATGATTTTTTTCTTCAAAATATTGGTTAATATAAAGCGTTTTTCCTATATTTATAACTTATAGTTATCGTTAGTTATATTGAATGTAATTTTATTTATTTCTCAAACAATTAATAATTGGTTTAATGATAAAATGGAAATATAATAAACAAATAAATAAACTAAATATAAAATAACGTCAATTGGATTGGTTCTCAATTAATGAAATGATCTGTTGTGGTGACAGCTTTTGCATAGTTTCTAAGCCCTTAATAGGCGGGGAATCCTTCACACTTTTGGTGATGGAATCGCGCAAATGCTTCCAATTATGCAATTTATTCATATAAGCCGCCAGTTTGTCAGTATTGTGCAAATGAGAATACACTCTACAAAGCCCTCTATAGTCGTATTCGAGACCACTATAGCCGATGCCAAACAATTTGATGCCAATATTAATAGACCTCAAATAAAGTTCCTCTGCTTTTTCGAATATTCCCATATCGTAGTTATAAAGCGAAGCCAAATGTCCTAAAGATAAGGCCACCTCATAGTCATTGGGTCCCAATAACTGCTCTTTAATTTTAATGGCCTTCAAGTGCATGGTTTCGGCTTCATTGTAGCGCTTCATAGACTGGTAAAGTCGTCCCAGATTTCCATAATGTTTAGCCGTTTGGACATTCATTTCTCCGAACGCCTGTCGCGCCATAGAAAGCGCCGACAAATGCAGTTCTTGTGACAGAACGAGCATATTTTCCATCTCATCCTTGTCGTGATGATCAATAGCTATCTCTTCTAATATCAAAGCCTTCACTCTTTTGGCTGAGGCTAACAGTAAATGGTTTTCGGGCAGTAGTTGAGTAACAATACTCATAGCCTTATCTGCGTGATAGTCAGCGGTCAGAAAATTGCCTGAACTGTATTCGTGGACATAAGAAGCGTAACCCAACTCTTCGTGCGTCATAGCAATCAACAAATTGGTGACATCGCTGTTGTGCAGACCGAAGATATGCACTCGAATCTCAAGAGCCATTTCATACAACTTGACTGAATGACTGATCAGATCCACGTTTAACAGATAAAAGCCATAGTCGATGAATACATCCGCCAGTTTGAGGTGAAGAATACCAATCGTATACTTATGTTGGTCTTCACTGACGCGAAATGTCTCTTTGCATATAATCATCGCCTGATTTATAAGCGTTTCCGCTCTTTTGAACTCTCTCTTAACGACACTGGTCTTCGCCGCCTGTCTGTAGACATCAATAACTGTTAAAATAGGTGTAAATCTATTTAACTGTTGCAGTGACTCAATGGCCCACTTATAGGACTCGTTATAATAGCTCTGAAAGAAGAATAATTGAGCGAATTCTGTGTAAACTTGTGCTAAATTGAAATGATTTGACCTCAAAGTCATGTCATATCTATCGATCATTATCTGGATTTTACTCATCAGTGCGTTCGCTTCGTCTAAACAGCAAAAGGAGTTGAGAACTGACAACAATTTCCAATTGCACTCAAACACTATGTTTAACACGTTTGGGTCTGAATTGAACTCATTTTCATTGTATAACTCAATCGCAGCCAAAAGTATATCTTTACTCATCGCATACCATCCGCTCTCCTTCAAGAAAGTGCCCAAATGTAACCCGAACTTCAATTTCGTTAATTTACTAAACCTTTTGTCTAATGTATTCTTTTCATGACATAAATCACAATAATTGCAAACCATTTGATTCGCTATATTAGAGCCGAAGTCTATTAGACTCTGAAATACAAAATGCAATTCATTTCTCTTCTCTTTGAGTTCCATAAGAAATCTGAACATAACGTCTAAATCACTGAAAATTGTAGCCAAATATTGTTGATTACCATTAATACACATTTTGTGGATCACATCAAACAAGACATTCGTTGGCAAACATTTAAATGAGTTCTCGTTTATTATGAAATCAATTTGTGATACATTAGAAACACAACAATCGTAAAGACGTTTTGTTTCCATTTTTGTCATTATTTTGTTATAAATTTTGGTGTTATTAATAAATCAGTGATTTTTATCAAAAATTTAATTATTTTTAAAAATTGTAATTAATATCTAATCTTTAAAATGTAATGAAATGTTATATCAATACAATTGTATGCAAAACAGCTGTTGCGCAGAACTATGCGTTTTGACATTCATTTAAATGTCCAGAAATCGTATTATATTTGTTGCGAAGTAGTAAACAATTTTATGGTTCATATCATCATAACTTTTCCATTTAATTATAATATTAATATTCGTTTCAAATATAAGGCATTTTAGGTTAAGACTAATTATAAGCAAAACTCACTTTAATTCATTGATTTGATAAACTGGAAAAAATTAAATTTCAGATAAAAATTTATTTTTCACATGAATTCTACAATTTCTGTAAACCTTTTAATTCTTTCCTATTTTCAATGTTTATTCACAGATAATAATAGGAAAAAGTGAGTGACGTATAGAAGACAAGTACCTGTATTTGTTTCATTGCTCTGATAGACGCTGATAGAGGTCCGCATTGTATAGCATTTGTAAATTGAGTTCATATATTATAATTTTGTTTAACGCGAAAAAAATGTTTTCTTATGACCGCGCACTCAATCCTATGACTGAATCCTCATTTTCTCATAAAAATTCAATTCGTTATTCACTTCCTCACTGTTTTATCATTAATTCCAAATTATTTTCATAACTAATGAGCAGCACTGTATGGGTATTGGGTTTTTAGGGGTAAGAGTGGGGAGGAAGGGGTGAAACTTTTGGAGGCTCCGGGGGTGAGGGGGTGAGGGGGTGAGGGACTGCTCCTAATCAGCCAATCACAGACTGACTTTAAGACAGGCTTTAATACTGTATTAGAAAAAAGGTAAAAACCTATGAAGACCACCAACTGTTAAAACTTGTGTTTTGAATTCAGGTTTCTATACATTTAATTCACTAATAATTAGTCATTAATAATAATAATTAAGCAAATGAGAGACTTTTTTCATATGTAATGTTTGAACATTAGATCAATTACTTGACAGGTGTTTAAATTCATAAAACAAAAGTTTATTAAACTTTTATCAAAATATACAACTTATTGGTTATATTCAAAGCTATATTTAGCGGATATTTAGCATTAATAAGAAAAATTATTTTATAGGAAATTCATATCCCTTTCACTGAGTTCTTGGTTGCGAACAGTTTTGTCAAAACTTGAAAATAGTTTTTCGGCATTCCTTCAGTTAATTAAATGAGAAAAACAAGAGATTTACAAATGATTTTCAAATAATATAAAAGTTAAATAGAAATACAAACCATTGCACGAATTGTATCATTTCTGAGCTGCTCTTCAGATATCTGTTCGCCATTCGTTGCGTTCGCTTTTTGTTTAGTTTCTAACTTTTTTGAGTAACAATTTCTGGTCTTTTTGTAATAGTTCTGATTCGTGCACCACATACGACGCCGATCATTAACAGTGGAACCTTTCGGTGCACTTTCAATCATACATTGGTTCTCCATTTCTTTTCCTTCCTTTGAGAACACAATAGCATCGCATTCATCCAATTTTCGTAGAATTTCAGGACTTATGTCATCGTTAACTTTGGGAACAAAAAGTTTTTTAAATACAGATTTAGGAAAATAAATAACAAAGATTTGATAAATTCTATCATAAAATCTTTATTAAAAAGATATAAAAGTTAAAGTCTATTGGGATTAAGTTCTGAACATAATTTAGAGCCATTTTTGAATACGTTGATTATGCAGTCATTACTCAAAACTTAATCAAATTAACTTCTAATGAGTTTGAATTACTGACCACAATACGCGTCCATAAACTTTTCATATTCATGAATGAATTTCATGTCTGCCACTGGACTAGTAATTAATTCTTCGAATAGACAGAGACTTAAGACAAATATAACTGATATTAGGATTGATTTATTCATTATGTATCAAAAGATTCTCTATAATAAAAACTTTGAGCTGTTGATGAAATAACTAATATATCTATTTATCAGAAGCTCTGACAAATATATTAGAAAAGTTGAAATTCAGTTGAATTATATGTTAGTTTAAACCGAAAAAATAATATTAATATTTGGGGCAACAGCTGAATAATTAATCCTAATTTAGTTTATTGTTTAGTTTATTAAATATTGTGCAAACCGTTCAATTAAATATTGATGTAATGATAAAAAGTCTAAAAATCGGTCAAAATTTGTAAAACTAAAATACATTAGAACTTAAAGGCCGATCACCATTAAAAGTTATGTAAATTCAGAGGAGTTTCGGAAATAAAATTTTATGTACTGTGTATACATTATTTTTGCCAAATAATAGCCGCACAATTCTACAAATAGTCTCATAAATTAATGAAATAGTCACATAATTAAACTTTATACTCGTATAATTGCATCCTATATTTCGCATAATTTTTGGGGCTCTGTTATGTCTAAACTGAAAAAGACAGCTTCGAATTCCAAATAACTTGAAATGATTTGCTCATACTAATCAAATTTAACATTGTCAAAAATAAAAGCGTTTTTTTGCGCCGAATGCTGACACCGAATCTGAAAATAATCTCTCGGCTTATCGCATACGCCGGATCTGACACACAATACATGGAAAAACGCGTTTCTAGTGATATACTGTATATTTCATGGATTTCATGTAAATGACTAATTAATAATGATTATAATAAACTTTGTTTATACCAAATATAAATAAATATGAATCAGCACAAGTATAAACATTTTTTAAAATTTACATAAATACTAAAATGTTTAAAATACATAAGAATTCGGTGATATGTTACCAATACTTTAGCTTTAATTCACAGGCATTTATTTAATACAATGAGTTTAAAGAGTTATTTCCTTTAGCTTAACAAAAAAGAAAGTTTAAAATGATTTGAAATTAATAATTTACTCAGAGCTCACTCTTCGCAATGGTTATTCAATTTGTTAAACTTGTTCAGTAATAAAATCGAATAAAATCTAATTAAACAAATTCTTATACCCTTTACTAAATATATTTTTCAACGAGAAATCTGTTAACCATTTCTCAAACTTTTAAATTTATTTGTTTTCTTAAACTAAGTAATGAATTACAGAAGTCGTATATTTGTTTCTAATATAAACATAAGTCAGTCAAACACAAATTCAAATTGAATCATGTAATAAATTAAACCAAAAATAGTAAGAGTTGTATATATTTTCTCAAAAAAAATATTTAATCGGGAAATTTTATTTTTGTTACATTAGTATTGGGAGAACTCGGCACTAAAGTAGAAGTTGGCAAAGATGAGGAACCAGTTGCAGATCTTACGATATCACTAGTAGTGGCACTCTTTGATGGCCGAATATATCCAGCTTTGAATCCAAATTTTTCCATTAAAAGGTTCCATACTTTTCGCTTACACGTGAACGCAAAGAAAATGATGGCTCCCTGAAGACCATTCAGTACAATAAAAGGATACCATAATATGCTTACATTAGTCAACGAAGCAATAAAGCCAAAAATCCACGTCAAACCCATTATAAATGCCAGCTTTATATAGAGATAATATCTAACTTTGTCTGAATTCTTGTTAAGAATTTTGGTTTGTTCTGCAGTTGTAATCAGGCCTTTAGCCGTCAGTGAGAATAGGACTATATTTATGCATACAATTATAGCAACAGGTACTGCAAAAAACACAAGTAATGCTTGTCTTTGACTAATCCAACAAAACCGATAGCCATATAAGGGCTGAAAATTGCTTTCCTTGAGTCCAATATCAAATGCAGCAGAAATGATAACAATAATTGCCGGTAAAAGCCATGCATATAATGAATATTTGAGAAATGTATATCTTTTCGATGATGCGCTGCTTCTACTCGTCCGACGAAATGTTTTGCAAACATCAAAAGCCATGACTGACATCCAACAGAAGGAAGCCATATATGCATAATGAGTAATGATAGCAACCAATACACATCCTATACGACGATCGGCTTCCAGTTGAGAAGAGGTCACAAAAGATATATGCGCTGCCAGTAATGAACTCGAAAGCGAGATCAGATTTTTTCCCGGAAGGTTTCGGAGCTTTGGTAAAAGCGCATAAACCATCAGATGTAGTGTTAAGCAAACAATTGATGTGAAAAGACTTATTCCGGACAATAATATTTGACCAATAGAAACATCAAAAGGTGATTGAGTCAAAGAACTGATATCTAAAGAGCTCTCATTCTTACAAATTTTAACTTTAAGACTCATTTTCTTGGTTTCATAGTCTTTGTCATAAACTTCATAATAATTTTCGCTAAAAATAGTTTTTGTCTGATTTATATAAATTGATTTATTCTCTAATAATGCAAAATCTGTTTTCTCTTCTAATATTATAAATGCCGAACAGTTTAACCCAAAGGTATTTTCTGGGAAATAAGAATCCAAACCATCATTTATAGGAACACATCGGCCTGTTTTGTCATCTTTTTTAAACTTATTGCCGCAGTGGATAAAAATACATTTTTCATATATAGGATCATAGATTTCGCCAATGTTTGGACACTTGATATCGCCTCCAACCCATTCACCCTTATCTCCAGCAAAATTGAAATCTAGTAATAAAGGAAACCAAAGTCCCAATACAGCGGGGGGAGCACTCATTCTTTTTGTTTCTGGAAAACATGTCAATAAATCCAAATCCGCGCCATTGCAAAGAGCGCAGTGAAAATTCTTATAACTTATCGAACCAGTAATGTTATAGACATAAGATGCATAAGATTCGCACTTTTTGGTGACCATGCTATCGTTGTAATCCTTTGGACATTTCGATATTGTTTTCTTACATTTTCTCAATTTATTTTCAATAATGAATTCTAAGTTTTCAAATTCCTGGATATTTATTGAACAGTCAATTATTTCTTTATTTATTAAAACTTTCCAATTCTTAACAAATGGGTCGTAATTTTCTGGACGGATGACATTCTTTTGATTCATTAATGAATGATTGACTTGATGTCCACCACATTTCACTGACATATTTAATTGCCTTATATTTGATGAATCATTATTACAAACGGCACAAAAGATATTTCTATACATGAATTTTGAGGAACCACTTAACACAGCGATATCTTGTAAATATGAAGACTCTTTACCCATTAATTTGAGATCATAGGAATCGAACTCACACTTATCTCTAACCCCAAAAAATTTGTCACTTTCTACCCAATTGTCATTACATTTATCAATGCCGTAAACTGACGCATAAGCTAATGAACCACTATAAAGATTAATACATGATAACTCATTTATAACCTTTGACTTTTTAACAGTGGATAAGATATCAGCACAGCATTCATTATAAACATCACATTCATCATCACATAAGCAGTGAATTTCTGGTGGCTGTGTATTAGTAATTACTTTAAACGGTAAATTAACATTAGATCTAAATTTTGGCGCAATGGTAGTTGACATTAGTTTAGACTTTTTATGGCAAAGATCCCATTCTTCGTCTTCGTCTTCGTCTTCACCTTTTTCATCTTCACAAATGCGTGCATTAATCCTTTCTTGCCTTAAAGAAAGCCCTAATTCTCGTTTGTCATCTTTAACTGATTCAAATGACAACTTTTCAAAGTTAATTAACAGTAAAAATGCGACGTTTATATGGAGTAAAAACTTGTGAAACATTTTTCAAACTTTATCAAAGTATGACTTATATTATGAGCTCATATAAGGTTTTTATCACATCAAAGATTAGAAGTAAGCTATGTTTTTGTCTCATAGCTAAGCCACAAATTGTAGAATAAACAAACATTTCCACTCCTACACACTCTCACTCTTTCATAATAGTTGCAAAACTTCAAAATTAGCTCTTTTCTGCTTTGAAGCTCATCCTTAAAGGTAAACATTAGAAGATTAAACAATGGGTCGGACATTATTTAGAAAAATTTATGCTATCCTGTCATTAACAAAATAGAAGGACAGCTGCATTTGACTGCCAATTAAAGTCACTTTTGAAAACTTATATTTAATTATATAGCTCTTGCAATTAATTCACAGAGTCATTGCAATATAACTACTGTATTGAGAGAAAAGTTGAATGCTTTTATGATTTATCTATTATTAAAACATAATAATAAGCATCAACTTATTCTTTTTAATACACGATATAATCTGATTTCAGTTTATTAAAAATGATTGAATGCATTGAATCTGAATATCCTGGTAATGCTAAACAAACCCTGATTTTATACTGGATATTATTTTGATTCTATGTATTTTTCAATATTAGAATAATTTAATTGAAAGCTCAATTTAATGACCAAATTTTAGTATATTATTGACTTGAGAAAGCTGTTTAAAACGTGTCTCCAAACTGACCAAAGAGATGCTTAATTAATTAAATTCAGTTAAACAATACAAGTTTACTAAAAATGTTTAAAACATTGAAAATGCTAAAGACCTTATTGCGAAACCTGATCCGACTTGATATCGACTTTGATTATTATATCAAATACAACAATAGTAAAATCATAATAATCGCGTTGTATATAGAGTGATGTTTATACAGGCATAATATAAGTACTTATGCTATTTATATCTGGACTGTATATAACAGAAATTAAATTAACGTTAATATTTGATTCAAATTAAATATCCAAACATTTATTAAGTTTCAACTTTATTGTATTTCTGATGCTATGATGGAAAATAAAAATTTACATATCTAATCAATTCTTTAAAGACCAGAAACAAATATAATAAATTGTAAAATTATTTATAATAAAATTATAAAAATATATTGATTATTAATTGAAGATGTCACTTTTAAAACATCGTGATTACCAGAGCCCGGAATTTCAAATATAAAAAATGTTTTTGAGGTTAAAGATAATGTCCACAAATCAGATGCGCGAAATTGGTCATCAAAGTAGAAAATATTGAGCTTTTTGTGATATATGCAAAAATTAAAAAGAATCCCTAAAAAGTGACTGAAACTTGGGTGAAATTTACTTTGAAAAAGATTTGGTCATATGGAAAGACATCCCTCATATCGACTAAAAATTATAAAATTAGAAAATAATTATTAACTAAATTAACTTTTTGCAAATAAAAGTAATGAGTTTCAGCCAGACTGAAATCTCCAGAGGAAGACTGCTTTCTAAAAATCTAGAACCTCACAGATTTAATAAATAATTTTTGTAAAACTTATATTTTCTAGTTATTTTTAATTTTTCATTTTTATTAATGTTTCTTAAATTTTTGGTCGTTATCTTCAGAGAAGTCCGGACCCTACCGACCACACATATGGCTAATACTCGGTGCCGTAACCTGAAATTTTTTGGTGAGGGCCAGACTTAGGAAAATTCCTGATTTAATAATTTTAAAAATTGCTACAGACCTACACTTGACTTACACTTGAATGCTTGAAAATGCTTGGGTGTACGGCACTGCTAATAATGAAAGCAATTAATGATTAAATTTAATGTCATGTTAAAAATCAGTTCAAATATCTGATGACACTTTGGTATAATATGAAAAATATCCATGAATTTCACGCTAAAACATGTACTAATGCTTAAGCTTTGAAGTGTGTATTATTCGATAATTAGCCTATCCTTAAACACTTCAATTGAAATAAAGTCT